>PVIC010001763.1:0-86251 GCA_004025085.1 Thryonomys swinderianus | reverse complement strand
GGAAGGAAGGAAGGAAGGAAGGAAGGAAGGAAGGAAGGAAGGGAGGGAGGGAGGGAAATAAGAAAGCAGACAAGAGCCGGGTGTGGTGGCTCACACCTATAATCCCAGCACTCAGGAGGCAGAGGCAGGAGGATTGTTGAATTCGAAGCTTGCCTGGGCTACATAGTGAGCTCAGAGCCAGCCTGAACTACAAAGCGAGACCCTGTCTTAAAAAAAAAAAGAAAAGAAAAGAAAAAAAGAAAGAAAGCAGACAAGAGAGAAGGAAGAATGGGGAAGGAGAGAGACAGGATATAGAGAATCAGAAAGAATTCACAAAGGACCTGAAACTTTTCACGTTTTCTTGCTTCACTTAGCATATCCCTCTTTCATAGTGCATTCACTTACATGAACTCTAAGGTAAAACCTAGGGCATCCTCTTGTTCTTTTACTAAAGTCTTTTTCAAAAGAGAAAGCAGGTTGGCTGCTGTCAAGGGCTAACACTGACAGAATGATCCAGTCATACTCATGTAAAAGTGTCCGAATCTGAAACACATATAAAACCCAAAATACACATTAGGCACCTCCCTCCCAGCCCCAGAGATTCGGGGCCGTCAGGTGGAGAGCCTCCGCAGCCCTCCCACACGGATCTGTGACTCTGACATTCGGCACCATGAGAAAGGAGCTGAGCACAAAGAATTCAAAACTCCCAAATTGAAGTTCTGTAACAGCTGCCCCCCTCTCTCACTGCCTGTCTCTTTTATAAGCTGCTTCTCTCCCACCTACGCATATGGAACAGAAACCTTTGGATTCGCCCTTGAAGACTCACTCTCCCATCAAAGAAGAACACTGACATTATTCACATTTTCCCATGGTGGATTCACATAATGCCATTTTTTTTCAGCTCATCTTTGAAAGCGTGGAGCATGGTGAAAGCTCACATTAATAAGCATAACCATTTAAATTCCAAAATTAATGAGTGGGGCTGAACATATTGAGTGCATTGTACCAGACTATCTGGTTCCTTTGGAATCGCTCTGAAGCTCTGAGAGCGATGATGACCAAATGGTGCTAAACTAATGATGTTTTTACATTAGGGTGTGAAAAGAAAGAAACAAATATTGTAGCATGCCCGACACAATATTGTTTCAATTCGTCGATGACAAAACACATTTCATCTCAATTAGCAAATGGTCTGCGTTATATAAAGTGCCAGCCAGATTGCTAATAATGGAAAACTCGGTCTCAGACATTACAACAGGGAAGTGATGAGAGGTTTTGAAAAGTATTTGAACTGTTTGCTGCTCTTCTACAAAGAATGAGGGAATCCTTATCTTTATAACAACAAGTTTCTGAACAGTGCATGTGATTTTACCGGGACTCCTGGGAAAGCTGAGATGCCATTTCTCAAAACTTTCCAGTGATGGCATCCCATTACAGAAATGGTGCCCAGAAGATCTCGGACCAGTTAACTCCCTACTCCACCCACCCACACAACGCATACAACTATACATCACTCCTTGGCACTTGCCCCAACTTTCTACTTCCCAAATATCTTCAATAGTACTCATTTAAAAAAAGATTCAGTAGTTCAGGTTTGCTCATTTCTGTCCACTCTCCCCTGTGTACTGGATTTCCGGATAACTGACCTACCTGGCCACTTTTAATACATGCATTGATTTTCTTGTTGTTTTGAGTTGAACAGCCAAGCTGCCTTAGCGTCCTGTGTTGAGATTACTTTAGCCACTCATTTCCTCCTCCTTTTCTGCAGCATAAGCTGTGGGCAGATTCCATGCCTTCAAATTATCCCTGGCATGAATTTTTTAAGCTCAAATCAACTTATAGTCCACATGAGTCCGTTCCCGGTTTATTTTATGTTGGAGCCAATTGCCAATAGTCCTCAGTAGTTCCTGTGGGCCTTCCTTACCATAAGATTTGTAAATATTGAGCTTCTACCCTGACGCAGCACTTGCTTCTGAAAAAACTACAGTATGCTGTGGCCCCTGCCCCTCTTAACTGGGCCTTTTGCTCGCCACCATCAGCCACAACAGAGGAGATGAACTGAACAGATAGATGTTGCCTACCACCCCAGGTTCTACCCATGAGAGGTGAAAGCATATGCTTTTGCCCTTCATGGCTTTTTAAAAATTAATTAGATCAATTAGTTTTTTCTCAAGTAGGGTTACAGTATGAAACAGGCTGAAACATCCTAACTGAATTTTCTGCCCCCCCCCAAAAAGCCTTAAATTTGTTTTGCCTTATGCTGATCCAGAGCTCATCCTCTTACCAAAGAACGAAGAGATCAGCAAATGTTAAGGATATTTTTGATCAGAGAGACACAGTACTTGTATCTAATTTTCTTTTATATTATATACACTGTCTTATCCTCCTAATCCCAAACACATACTATCTGCCAGTCAGTGTTTCCGGTTGACCAATGTGGACAGACACAGAGGGTTTTATACCTACCCTGATACTTAGTACAAATATGTAAAGTACTAATTAGGATTATGAAATCTAAAACTGTAATCATCATTTCAATTCATATGGAGTTTTCATTTTAAAAGTCTGAAGTATTTTCCTCTGATCCGGGTAAAGTGTATTCCTAGGTTCTAGCTTATTTTCTCTCGTCTCCTAGAATGTTGTAAGGCAAGATGCAATTGATTTTGATTTTATTTTCTGACTCGTTTTGTATGCTACAATTTGAGGTAGGTGACTTGTATGGACACTTATTCACAATCAATATTTACTGAGAACTTATTTTATAGCAGGGACTGTGTTGCACTCTGGGGACTGAACTTTTAATAAAACAGACCTGAGCTTTTAAATGCTCTTACAACCACCTTGAAACATATACCGTGGTTCAATTTCTCAATTTTCTGTTCACTTCTTTATTCACTGAGATATGATCACCTTAAGAGTTGAATAACATTTAATTAGCTGCTATTTCCTCAACTTTTAGATTAGGACATATTGCCAGAAATTTTTCAGATATTATTAGTTCAGCAGAAAAAATGTTATAAACAGTGATGAAATATTGGGAAACTAGTTATCATGATGGGTTTAGATCTCCTCCAAAGTCTCATGCAAATGAGGTGGGGCTTTTTCAGAAGTGCCTGGACCTAGAGTGTGTGACACTAGAACTAATTCAGGTGCAGTGCTAGAGCTCTAGGGTTAAGGACTGGAGTGCTGCCTGCCCTGAGTAGCCTGGATAAAAGAGGCAGAAAGGTCCCTTGTTGCTGTTGCTACCGTGTATGTGCCATGAACTGTTTCTCCTCTGTGAAATCTGTCATGTGCCACTCTGTCTTGGAGCTAGCCAATTATGAACTGAAATCTCTATGCTTTGTGAAGTAAATATACCTTTTCCCCTTTAACTTTGGGTGTCAAGTATTGTGTCTCAGCAATAAGAGAAAACTAAGACATTAGCACTGATTAAATTAGTTTGATGAATATGTACAGCTTTGTTGATAGTGAAATATTATTTTTTAAGTAGAAAAAGAATCACATGAAATTCTTCATTAATAGAAGTTGAGTGATAGGTTTAGTCTCTAGCAATAGTGGCAATATATTTAAGTGAGAATTTCTCAAAAAGAATTATTATATCAGGTCCAGGGATTTAGCTCAGTGATTCCAGTGCCTGCCTCACAAGCACAAGGTCCAGAGTTTGGTCCCTGATAACTATATATCACAGTGCCGGGCGTAGTAGCTCATGCCTGTAATCCCAGCACTTGGGAGGCAGAGGCAGGAGGATTACTGTGAGTTCAAGATCACCCTGGGCTACATAGTAAGTTCAGAGCCAGCCTGAACTACAAAACTAGACTCTGTCTCAAAAAAAAAAACTAAATAATAATAATTGTGTCATACTAAGGACAGTCTGTATTTTGTAGATATATATCTCCCTCTAAATCCAGAAAGTTCTTATTCAATATCTCTTGAAATTCTGCCTATTTCATTTTTCTCTTTTTAGATGCATGTTAAATATATGCAGGAGTTTGTCATTTAGTTTCTATCTCTAACTTATCATGCATTTTATATTTTCTCTTTTTACCATATCTTCATGAGCTTTATTGTTTGTTAATTCACACCTTTTTATTCTACCTCATCTGTTCTTTAATCTATTGAGTGATAAAATAATTATATTTTTTCTTTTCCAGAAATTTTCTTTATTTTTTTCCTAACACATTTGCTTTTTCCTATTAAGTAATCATATTTTATGTCACCTTTCATTTCCATCCCTGTATTTGAACTGTACTTTTAAAGAAAATTATATGAATCTCAGCAATGCACCTGCAGTTCTTGTAGGACTCAAATGTGGTTCTTTTACTTCTCATGACACTGTTGGCCTGTATAGTCTAATGGCCAACAGGAAGCTTTGCCATTTGTTTTTCTTGGAGCTTCCCCATGAGAGCTATACTAATGGGCATTACAGCATTGAGTTTCTCAACAGGTAAACATTATCTTTTTCAACTCTGAATAAAATAAAGCCCAGCGTAGGCCTATAAAGTCTCAGAGGTGATTTTATTTCTTCTGTGCACAAGCAGTACCATGACAGATAGTTTTTCTCATAGCCTATTTTTGTTGGTAAATATATACACTCCTTGTCTATCTTTTTAGTAAGTGCTATGGTTCTAAATTTATATGACAGCAGATTTCTCATCTTATGGACTCCCATTTTTGTCTCCCACACTCAAGGATAATTGAACCCCAGTCACTAAATCCAGCAATGCCATCAATGGTCAGCTGCAAGGTTGCAGCTTCCTCGTAGGAGGGATTTTCCCTTCCTAGCTTTAAAACACAGCCTTGTAAAGTGTCTTACATTAAATTTTGCCTAGCAACATTTTGGAAATCGAGATACCCTGAGAGATCACACTTCTAAAAATAAAAGCCGCACAAGCTATTTTTAACTCTCCTTTGTTATTTTGCTCTCTGTCCTGGCACACACTCATCATCCTGGCTGCCATTTTTATGGGAGATGAAGGCAAAGGAAAGATAACTGATAAATTGTTCTCTTGCAGATGCTGCAGGAGGACATCTGCACTCCAGCCAGGACATGCACCTTCCCGAGGCTTTGTTTCCAATCCCACCGCCACCTGTACTGCAGGGACAGCTTAAGTCTCATTGGTGCCTTAGTACAGATCAGTGCTGATCGGTCCGTATGATGGTGACTGAATCTTTGCATCATCACTCTTCTTACATTGCTTATATTTCTGTCTCTCTGGCGTGCCCTTGACCAGCAGCCTTCTTTAAGTCACGAACATTTTCCTCCATGGAAAGATTGATATCTGAGTACTTCAGAAACACTCATGTCAGGCCTGGGCCTAGGGAGGAGGACAGACTCGCAAGTCTCTCAAAAACAGCTAATACAGGCCTGTTTTCAAACACCTACTTTTTCCCAAACCAGTTTCCAGCTAAAGACTATATTTCTTCTTGTTTAAATGGAAGCTATGTGCTTTAAAGACAGGAACATAAGTGAAAATGAAGGGAACAAAGTCCTTCGAAACATCTTCCTGAACGGTACTCTCTCCCAGCATTCAGCTGCCCGATGCTCCTGACAAGTTAAAATCAGTGGCAATTATTTTCAGAGGCGAGAAAAAAGGTGACTTAGAAAGAATGACAAATGCTTAGAGAAATCTGCATATTTATCTTATCCTTAAGCCTACTCTTTTCAACTCCCACTCTCTTCATATGTCCGGACAAAGGAAAAGGTGAAAAGAGAATTTTAAAGGCCTCATGATGTGCAGGCTGATTAAAAGTAAAAGCCCCGGATCTGCTGACAATTGACAAAAGATCAGGTTGTCATTTATTTAATTGGACTCCTAGTGACAAGAAGGTGAGATGATTATCAAAGAGATGACTCCTTTGTTCCAGCTTCACTATTTTAGGCATTTCAAAGAAGGGAACCTTTTCAATTTCCCTAGAATGTCAGCCTGAAGAGGTTTTTCACTATTAATCCAGGTAATCGGAATCAAGACTACTGTTTGCCTCCTCCAGAGAAAGAAGAGATTATGAGCCACTGAAATTAAGTGCTGAGAATGCTAAAGACATTACTCTGAGCCCTGCCAAGGAGACACAGGGAAGACAGTAATCAGTCAGTGCAGCTGGCTCGTCCATTCTTGCTCAGAGATTTTAAACCACAGTTCAACAAAGATGCCTCCAATTCTTCACTAGCTTCAGAGTAGCCAGTGGAAGAGTTAAGTTTACAACTGCTAGAATTCTGACCCAAGAGCAAAAGGGGTACAGAAAAACTGGATCTTGAAGCCAAACTTATATTCATTTTCCTTTTGATAGAGATGTGAGAAGATAAATTAATTTAAGCTCACCAAAAGCATCTAAGCCATGTGATGCAAAGTGTGGGGCAAATTAAATATTTTTTATATTCCTGGGATAACCTTATGACAAAAAGAAAGTCTTCATAAGTCTAAAACACTTCAAGGAAACTATCATTTATGTCTGGAAAATTACTGTGTTTGACTTTAGAGTAAAAGTGAAATGAAGCCTCTACTTTATATGAAAATGGTACAGGATGCTCTGAAGTTGCAAGTACCCACACACACGTAAAACAGTCTCCATCAAGAGAAGACCAGAGTGTCTCAAGGCAGACACATCACCAGCAACTTCCCACAGAGAAGAGGTCTCTTTGGAAGGACAGACATCTTTCCGTGACCACGTTAGGACAGATGATGCTTCTCACCTTGCTGAAGGACCCCACTTCTACAGGATACACATGGATGAGATTTGGAGAGACTAAAGCAAGATGGAAACAGAGGGAGACTTGAAAATGTGTACTCGTCAGACTGTTCTAGCAGCATGGTGATAGAAGAATTAAGTCTACAATGGAGAGGTGGCAAGGACGTGCTTAGCAGGTCTCAGGAGAGGACAGTGGGTCAGCACAGGTCCTAGAGAAGCAGCTGTGCCCTTGAACTCACCGGCCACTCTCCTCTGGGTGAGTATAGGTTTGGGAAGACTCGAGTCCCACAGTGCTGCCCACAAGACCTGTATCAGCAGGAAAGATAGGGAATTTCTAGTTGGTGGACGTACTAGAACAAAGATATAGAGGAGCCCCCCATCAAGGGGGCTGGTCTGAAGGTAGCCTTTGGGACCATCTGTAGGAGGGGGAGCCAGACAGGCACTCTTGTCAGTTCACTACTGCCCCTCAAAATTTCTTGTGCTTATATTTGAAAAGGGATAGTGTCCATGTTGTAAGGAACCCAGTGGACAGGAAGCCCCTGAGCAAAGGCCTGCTAGGCATGGACCTGGGCTCTCAGCATAAATTCTAGATACAAGAAGATCTTCTCTTGATCTCAAAGAATTTGTTGCTGTGCATGTGATATGGGATTCCTGGTTGCCAGGAGTAAAACCAACAAGCTACACTTAGGGAAAAAAATAATGATTTCAGTGTATTTTCTACAAGTTGGAGCATGAAAAACACAGAAAACTTGAGGGGCGCAGTAGATGCAACCTGTCAACTCTTCAAGGACCTGGACAGAGATCACTGACCACTCTGCCATTTCCTTCCAGGATGGAAAAGCCATTGCAGTGGCCAAAAGTACTTTCATACACAAATCTACCAGTCTCAAAAGCATAAAAGCACAACTTGTCTGGTGAATGCTAAAATTCTCTTGAGATTTTTTTTTTTAATGAGACAAGGTCTCGCTTTATAGCTCAGGCTGGCCCTGAGCTCGCTACATAGCCCAGGCTAACCTCGAACTCAGCAATCCTCCTGCCTCTGCCTCCAAGTGCTGGAATTACAGGCATCAATCACCATGCTTGGAAATGTTGTATGTGGTTACTGGAATCAAACTCAGGACCTTGCACTTGCTAGGCAGGTGCCAGAACCACTGATCTAAGTCTCTGGCCCTTGAGATCACTTTTGAATCAGACCCAGGTATGCTAATTCTTGCTAACAAACTAGATCTGTCACTATATCTGACTTTTTAATAAAGTAAGCACAACTTTCCCAAGCTATATCTCATGAAATTTTGAGCATTTTCTGAAAGATAATGTTTCTACATCAAAATAATCTTCAGGATTCTGAACATGGTATTCTGCCTTTATAGGTTCGAATGCACGTTAGGATATTGAAATCTCTGAGAAATACAGAAACAAAATAAGGTTAAATTCATTTTAGGATTAAGTTAATCTAATTCAAAGGTTGCCAAACTTATCTGACTACCAAACTCTTTATGAATCAAATAACAAAAGCTCTTGGACCTCTACTGATCATAACTTCACAAGTAGGCATGAGCATCATTTATATGTTATACAAAAATCAAAAACTCAGCCGATTCCCATTGGCTCATGCATTTTGCTTTTCTCTTCATTCATCAGTTATTCCTTAGAGCAAATTGTACGTCACACAGTAATAGTTGCAGGTATTTCATAGGTAAGTAAAGTAGCTGTGCATTCAGCCTGTTGAAGGTGAGATCAGACAGTAACTAAATACCAGCAAGTTTAATGATGAAAATGAACAAAGAAATATGGTCAGAGAGGCCCTGAAATGAAGCCTCACATTGAAGGGTAGGATAACAGCAACCACAAACAACCTAGAAATAAAGGCTGTTTTATATTTTAGCAAAACAAAGTTGGGATGCCTTTGGTGGAACACCATTTTTGTTCTCCATGCTGAAAAAATACAGCCCAATTTGTATTGGTTATAAGGGGCTTACAGAAATGAAAGACTTCCAAATCAAAAAGCTATCATCTTGCTCTTCCATAATTATAGAATTATAACCTGGAATTTTCCCTTAATATAAATTTCCTTCCTTATCTGTGCTGCTTCTCCTACTACTTACTAAATGTAGGTCTTGTTTTATAGGAAGTGACCTTGAGATGGCAAAAGAAGCCAAAGACTATGGCTCTCTTAATCACTATACTGCCATTTAAAAGATACAGGAAAAGTATTTGTTAAAAATGAACAAAATAATTTATTTTTACACTGTGCTTTGATCCCCAAGAGGCAATTGGAACATATTATGGAATGTACTATAAATATTTTCCTGGGTGATATAATATTGTCATCCAGGGATTTTGTTTTACTTTGTTTTTAAATACAAAAACTTCATGTGTATTGATTAAGGACACATGATGGCATTGGTATACACTTTTGTTTACATTATTTAATATCTAATAATGCTCAGATGGGAGTGAGAAGATCTGGTCAAAGGATACAAAATTCCAGTTAGAAAGGAAAAATAAATCCCCAAGATCCACTCCATGACACTGTGACTATAGTTTATAATGATGTATTGCATGTTCGAAAATTGGACAAGAGATTTTAAGTGCTTCAACCACACACACACACACAAAAAAAAAACCCTGAAACAAGGTGCTTCTCATCTAGCCCTGTCTAACGGTGTGTGCACATTTTAAAGCATGTTTTTAAAGCATGTTGTACATAAAAATGCATGTACACTTTACTTTTAGGTTGAAAATAACAAATAAATGAACTGAACAGAAAACAAGCACCTAGCAATAATTTAAAGCTGAAGCGATGAGTGCATGGTGCTTTCCTTTCTTTAAGATTCCTTTCTTTTTCTTTAAGAAAATGATTTTAAAGTGATTAATGCAAATCAGCAGTACTTAAGCTTAAGATTATAACCTACATTTCCATTATGAAAACAATTCTCTATAAATATAACATTATTCAAAGCACAACTGTAGGGGAGGCAAGCGTCTCTTTCCTCCACATCCCATAGGTTCAGACTGGGAGTCTTAGTTTACCAAAAGACAGATTAACAGGAGAAAAATAGATAAATTCTATTTATTAATTTTTATGTGTGCATGGCACAGTACACTAGAAAAATTAAGACTCTAGGAATCAAGAGCTTGCAAATCAGGTTGGACAAACAATAAAAAGTTGTGAAAACATGGTAAGACTAAAGATAAGGACTAAGGCAGCTAATTGTGGGAAAGTATCTAGAGGCAGATAAGGGTTAGTTTACAAGATTTGTTTTTGTACAGGTTCTCTGGGCCTTCCTTCCCCATCTCTGACAAGACTTCTTTTCTCTCCTGGCAACTTTTACATGGAAGTTTTACCTCCCGCTCTCAGAAGAAAAGTCAGAACGCCCTTCTTGCATCTGCTGTTTTTAAAATGCCTTTCACTCAAAATAATCCTTGTGCCAGAGTGGCAAATTCCAGGGCGTAGGGGGTGGTACTGGAGACTGAACCCAGGGCTTTTCCACCGAGCTATATCCCCACCACTGTCACTTCCAAATCTTCAACAACCTCCTGGATAAAAAGGATCTGGGAAAATGAGGCCAAGTTTTGATGCAGTTGAGGATGACTTCATTGGATGGAAGAAAGGAAACTAATGAAGTTTGTTGTTTAGTGTTCTGTGTTCTTTTTAGATTTCCACAAAATTCTCATAATCCACAGGGTTAGAAAGCAAATAGGGGTGGAGGGCTTGCCTAAAGTGCACGTAAACTGCTAAACCTGAGCATGAGCAGATGGCTGGAAGAGGCCCAGACTCGCACAAGGCCCAGGAAACGTGGACAGTATTCGTGTTGTCTTCGAAACTAAACTGAGAAGTTCACAGCCAATTATGGTGACATTTCTCCTCAGCCAAATAACCGAGTGAGTAAGAAGAGAATGAACACGCACTTTGGGAAGAAGATGTCTAATAATTTACAGACCACTCCGACGTATTAGAACCCAACCTTGCCAAATGATTTAAAGTGCTGTCATTTATGAAGTCAAGCAAAAACTCTGGGAATTTTTAAAAATTGCCATGAAATAAAATAAAAGAGATCCTGACCAATATCTTTGGCCCAAAGCTTGTTTTTTTAGTCACATGTGTGAGAGTAGGCACACATGTGGATTTAGTTTGGTAATCTCTGGGCTGCCATGCTGCTATTCTCTTGGCTAGAGTTGCAGCCTTTTCTTTTTCCCGCCTCATATATGTTGCAGTCCCCATTTTCTCTCTTCGACTCATGCAGTGCGTGTGGTGTTACTGAGAGTATAGATTTAACATGCATTTAGCGGGCACTGTGTCCTGGAAACCAGGAAAGGCTGAGTACTTTGTCATCCTCCCTCTGCATCCCCTACTGAACTCTTCTATCTACGGTGAAGAACCGAATCCGACTCAGAGCATGACTGAGTGGAGGCGGGAAGGCCCAGACGCTGAGTGATAACCTCAGAGCAAGGCTGCCTGGTGCCAACTATGCTGAGCACAAAGCGGGGCCTCGAGGACTTCCTCCCTTCACACCTGACCGCAGGGCCGCCAGGGGCATTCCTTTTTGCACAGAGAGACCAGGAGGCCTGCTGGAGGGGACCCTGTTAGCTTCTTAGGGAACAAAATGGGAGGTACATACTCTGAAAAGAGGTCAGAAACTTCTACGTATTTTGTAACACAAAGGGACTATAATGTCAGTAAAAAGGGGGCTTTTAACCATATGTCTTACTGACTTGGTAGGAATCAGGTTTTTCTCTGTTAGGAGGTACGTGCTTACACAGAATAAGCAGGACTAGGAAGATGTACAAAAAATATATGTATATTAAAAATGGCTCTTTGGGGGTGGTGAGATTTTATTTGTATTGTCTGTTTTAATGAATTTCTGTATTTTTCTTGGTGGGCATGCCCTATTTTTAAATTCAGAAAAGAATTTCTATTTTTTTTTCTATAACCCTGTTCTGTAACATTGGCTTTGACTTTTAGCTCATGCCATGTTAAAATGATATTCAGTGAATCTCATGAATGAAAGGTTTATAAATGGACACTTTACTTTTGATTTGACAGGCAAGCAAAAAACTAATTCTCTGGTTTAGTTTTATTGTGTTACTGATATCACTGCAACCACTGCATAAGTTATTTTTAAGGACAGGAACAACACTGAGATGCATTTCCAGGCCTTTCTAAAAATCTGTCTATCTATCTATCTATCTATCTATCTATCTATCTATCTATCATCTATCTATCTATCTATTTTGGTAATAACTTGTATTGAGCACTTGTATATGTCATTCATTCTAAACTCATCAAAAAAGTATAATTTTTAAACTTTCTTCTTGACTTTGTAATTAATTCTATTGTACAATTTAAATATACATAATGGTGTCATTCATCTAAGGGAATTTGCACCTGTACATAGTATATCCTGATTTCTTTTCTATCTCCCAATCCCTTCCTTTCCTTTCACATACCATTTACTGAAGCCTTGTTTCCATTTTTTCTTTTTTCCTCACTTTTCCCTCTCCCCTTCCCCTCAGTTTCAGTTTCCTTTTGAACAGTTTCTTATTTCATGTTATCTTTAATACATTTTTGTTCTTATTCACCCTTTCAAATTCTCACACCAGAGAGAAAATGCAATATTTACTCACATATATCCAGCTTACTTCACTTAAGAGTGTAGTCTCAATTTTCAACCATTTAGCTACAAAGGCTTCAAGTGTGTCTTTCTTTATGGCTGAGAAGGACTCCATTGTATATGTTTTAAGAAAACACATCTTTTTATCCATTCTTCAGTTGATAAGCCTTTGGGTCATTTCCAAAGGGTCCAGTGCTTGCCAGATAGGCGCAATCCTCCTGAGCCACATCCCTGGCCCTTCAGAAAATAAGAGAAAAAAAAGTCATTTTCCCACTTATTCTGTCATTAAATTAGTTTCTTTATTAGCACACACAGGGTTTACAGAAAACGAGTGAAACAACTTCAGACTAGTGAGAATAATAAATTGGCCATAATAATTACACATAGGCGCACATGCACACACACACACACACACACACAGAGGCACACATGTAACAATTGCAATGTTAGGAAAAGCAAACAATAAATAAATAACTACAGAGATGATGTTTACATTTACTGTTAAAGACAAAAGCATTAACCTAGTATTGTAGATGAAGTGTTATGGCTTAAATCTAAAATGTCCCCAACTCTCACTGTGTTTGGAGGCGGGGGTCTCTGGAAGGTGAAGGGGACATGGGGGCACTATTCTGGTCAGTGGGTTACTCTACTCGTGAGCTCAAGGCCAGATGTGCAGTCAAGAAGAGCAATCTGGTCAGAGACAGGTCACTGGCATGGTAGGGACCTCCAAAGGCTGATTCTTGTCCCTGGTGCATGAATATTCTCTCTCCCTCCCCCTCGGTCTCCCCCTCCTTCTTCCTCCTCCCCTTCCCAGCCGCCATGGGAGGAGCAGTGCTCCCCTGCCATTCCCTTCTGCCATGTCATTACTACTTTGGAGCCAACCCACCATGAAATGAACCCTCTAATAGCCATGAGCCAAGACAAACCTCTCCTCCTTATAAGTTTTGCATGCCATTACTTTGTCCAAACAACAGGAAAGTGACTAAGACTGGGAGTAAATGAAAAGATCTGCAAAGAAGACCTCAGATGATTTTCACAGGTATGAGGCTATAAGGATGCTTTCTGGACGTTTCCACCAATTCTGAGGGTTGGAAAGGCAGAGTAGATAGAATACATGTGAGAACACAGAAGAGGAGTGCGGGATGGTCACCAGGGTTTTATAAATCCTCTTTGAAGAGATTCATTTATCCCTTCAGGCAATGGACAGCCAGAAAACCCTTTCAAAGACAGAAATATCAAAATTACTTTCTACTGTACATCCAAATTTCAGTACATCTGATTTTCCTTCAAAACTGCCTCTTTCTGGGATTCCATGTTCCTGCTCACTCCTGTTGTATCTTAAGCAGAACTCTAAGCTGTATCCTTGACATTAAATCTTCTTAATCCATCTTTGTATCCATTTTGTCTGCAGATCACTGCTAAAATGTCTCAAAACCCATCAGTTCACCTCCTCTCCTGTTTTCATTATCCTGCTCCAGGCAATGATCATTGCTCATCTGAACTATAAAGGTAAAGACCTAGCTCATTTCCTCCTAGGCACCCCTTTTCCTCCAGTCTAATCTTTACCTCCAAGCCAGAGCTGGCAAAAGTGCAAATGGAATCCTGCTTTTACTGTGTTTAAAAACTATTGTTTGAAACTTTAAAGTGGCCAGTGAGAATCTATCCCAGCTTTCACAATCACCCTCTTGGCTTCTCTCATGCTGGTCTTTTCTCTGCTCATCAAACGTGCCAAGCACCTGCTCCAGCATCCCTATCGACACGCCCACCCTTCTTGCCTATGCTCCCTCCTCTGTCTTGATTAACCTGCTTTCTCTGTCTCTCTACACTGTACCTCTCTGTTCTGTTGTCACTTTCATGGCTTCACCTTGCCTGGCATCAGAAGGTTAAGTTCTTTTATTCTGTCTTCATATGTTCTTTGCTGTAATTACTTGACTCTATGTCCTTCCCATCAACTTGCTTTATCATTATTATATTTCTGCCATCTACTGATTTTCAACGAATCTTTCTGAGTAAATGAATAAATAATATTAACAATTTATTTTTAAAAAGTTCATTCTGATAGCAATGTAAAAATGAAATTGCATTAATATAATTACAAAGAGAGAGTTAAGAGTTAAGTTTGAGAATCATCTAGAAAGGCTGGTCCTTTCAGCCATATTTGGCCACAAGAATAGAGAAGACAGATCAGAGCTGAACCCAATGGAGAAGTAGAATCATCATCATATATGGCTCAGATTTAATTCAGAACCCAGAAAACAGCCTAGTAACAACTGCTAGATGGTTCACATAAGAACACAGAGACTTTTCTAGGTCTTTAGATGCAGAAAAATGTGTGATTAATATATAAATCCCTTTAAATGATTCTCAGGATGTGTCCTAAAATAAGTATAAATTTCTCTATTTGGTGAGGGGAGTTTATAGGGGAAAGAAGAGAGGTTTCAGCCTGTGTATTTCAAAAGTTTCTTTCATGGAATTAATTTAATTCCAACTTCTATTTCCACTCCCTTTAATTGACCTCTGATTTAAGCAGTTTGGTGTGACTCCATTGAGGATGGGAGAGAACTATGATTAGACTGATGCTAACAGCTTCAAGAGTGTATAAACTCCAAGCAGAGCTTTTTATGTTATAAGGAGCTTATCCTAGACAAATAGAATAATATTGTCTCTTGTAAGTGTCAGATTCCTTAGAAAAGACAGCCACTACAAACAGTCTTAGGCTACAATGAATTTCTGAGTGAATCCAGTAGTGCAGTGGTCTATTTCAAAGTAATTGGAACAGAAAAGTCAGAAGTCTTTCTAATTTTCAAGTAAGAATTTGAAGTCATCACAACAGCAACTCCATGTTTTCTCTTTCAACCATCCAAACATAGCCATTTACCTCTTCTGCACACAAGTGTAGGAATTTTCAGTGTGCTTTGTCCCCCAAGAATATGTCTATTGCAAACCATTTCCAGAAATTTTCCTTCCACTTAAGGTCCTTCAGTGAATGGGCTCATCTTCTTAAATTTAGGAAAGGATTAGGGCCATTCAGAGCACTCTACAGTATGTGTATTAGGGATGCAAATGCATGGGGATATGGACAAAAACAGCCATTCCACTTAAGAAACATTTGAGTGTGGAGAATTTAACTTAGCGCTGTTGTTTTCTACTGGAGAAAAGGTTCTGATCCTTCAGATCTGCATGGTTCCCTGACTCCACTTCCTTCCCAATCCCAGATGTGGCTGTGTGATTAGTCCTCAGGGTTCATTTTTGCTCTACACTGTGTAACACAGAGCTCTCCTCTGCTTTCTTACCTTCACTACTGGCTCTTTCCTATTGACTTCCCATTTACAGCTGCTTCTCTGAACTTTAATCCAACATCCTTAGCTGTCTTCTAGACATTTTTTTAAAATTCAAACTTAAGGTAGACAGTTTAAGACTCCTCTCAGTGCTCTACTTCTAAAATCTACATTATCCACTAGCATACCTTTGTCCTCACTAGCTAATCCCTTTCTCAGCTGACACCATGGTTCACAGATTTCTTGCTCTCTAATATAACCTAGGATCTCAATACTTCTGTGCAATATGTCACTCATCTGTGGTTGAATTATCACTGACTTTTTCCATCCAGCTCTCTCACACATCCTGACTCCACCATTCTCCCCAACTGTGATTCAGGACACTCATCATAAGCACCTTCAGCTCCCTAGTCTCACTTCCAAACACCTACTACTATGTGTATCGACAAGCCTGTTGGTTCTTTATCATTTCCAAGTAAACACTTTTTTTTATTTTTTACTTTTTTTTTTACCTCCATGAAACCATTTCCTCTGTGTTCAGAACCCTGGATTTGCTCCCTTTCAGCAACACTTTATTCCACCATTTATTCTCAGTAGTTCATCCATTTGCACTTATTCCATTTCCCTTGGCACTTTTTTCCCCTTCATCTATAAATATGTTCAGTTCTTATCTTATAGTTTTAATAACAGTCCTCCAAAGGCCCATATGTTGAAGGTGTGGTCACCAGCCCACAGCACTACTAAAAGGGTGGAGCACTTAGGAGGTGACATCCAAGCAGAGGAAGTTAGGTGGCTGGAGGTACAACTTGAGGGAGCCGTTTGAGTCCCACCCCTTCCTTTCTCTCTCTTTCCCTTTCCAACTGACAGGAGATAATCGGCTTCTGCTGCCACCAGCTCCTACCATGACATACTGTGTTGCCACAGACCCAGCTGGTCATGGCCTGAAACCTTTAAAACCAATAAATCGGTTGAAATAAACCTTTCTTCATTGTGTGTTGACCATGTCCATTATCTTAGTTACTTTCTCTTCACTGAGACCTAATACCCAACACCCACAACACTAAAGAGGAAGGGTTTATTTTGGCCCACAATATGTAGAGGTTTCTGTCCATCATTGGCTGGCTCCAAGGTGGTGTGGTGTGGCAGAGAGCCATGGCAGAGAAAGCTTGCTCATGGCATGGCAGTGGGAAGGTGGGAGGGATATAAACCCTTCCAGGCCACACCCCCAGTGATCCACCTCTTCCAACCGGGATTCACCTCCCAAAGCATCAGTGCACTAATCTACTGTTGAATACCACACTCCCATGGTCCAACCACCTCCCAAAAGCCCCACCTCTGAGTTCATGAGGCTTCACAGGGACCTTTAGACAGAAACTATAATATCAGATACATATCATATATATATATATATATATATATATATATATATATATGATCTCTCCTATCTGTATTAACTATATTAGGTCTTTAATTTCTGAGACAAATTTTATAATCAAATTATCTCTGTAGATTTTTTTTTGAGACACAGTCTCACTTTGTAGTTCAGGCTGGCCCTAAGCTCACTATGTAGCCCAGGCAAGTCTCGAACTCACAGCAATCCCCCTGCCTCTGCCTCCCGAGTGCTGCAATTATAGGCATGAGCCACCACACCTGGCTCTCTATAGATTTTTAACTCAATATTTTCTTCACCTACTTCATTTGGCAATGTCTGACCAGCAATTACAATAATAATAAAACAACATTTTCAAGGTTGTCACTATTTTCCTAATAGCAAACTTACTCACCTACATCTGCCTTTTCCCTGACCCCACTGTGTGAACACTGGACTATTTTCCTCTTTAGCCTCTCTTGTCTAGTTTCTGTGACACTGTCCTCATGGTTAGACAAGTCTTTCTGATCTGTGACTGAAAAAAAAACTTTCTAATCTTTCATTGGTTCTCTAACAGGCTCTTTATGGCATTTCAAACTTCCCTTCATATCGTTTTATTTCCTTTCATCATCTGTACATTCTTCTTCATTACTTGTTATTGCTCCTGCTGGTTTTCCTTTGTTCCTGCAGAGATAGACCTAATTTTGTGTTTCCCATCTAAAGCCTCTTCCCATACTTCAGCCATTCATTTATTATCCATGCATATTTCCCAAATGTTACATGTTTAGTGTCAAATTCATTCACTGTCTCCATTTTCTAGACTCTTTTTGTCTTTAACGTCCCAGAATTTTTCCTGTTCTCTATTTACTAAAAACCTTAACATTTGTTACGGTACTACTATGTCAGTCAAAGAATCTAAGCAGAAAACCAGAAACTACTCAAATGATTATAAGTGACTAGTTAATGCAGCAAGTGGTTACACAGGTGATGGAAGACCTGAGATGCTGAGCTGGGTATCTCAGATTACTTCTGCAGCTATAACAAAATACCATAGACCGGGTAATGTATAATTGACAGAAATTTCTTTCTCACAGTTCAGAAGGCTGGGAAGTCCAAGGTCAAGGTGCTAGTTTACTCTGTCTGGTGAGGCCTTGCCCTGTTTGCCTCCAAAATGCCACCTAGTTGCTGTGATCTCTAGAAGACATTGATTATGTTCCATGCTTTTATAGTAGAAAGTGAAGGATAGAAGGGGCCTAACCAGTTTGCTCCAGCTCTGTCAAAAAGCACTGAAGTATTCAGGAGAGCTTTGTCATTATGATTTAATCATGTCTCAGAAGGCCCTGCATTTAATTCCAACCCAGTGAGGATTATGTTAGAGTATGTAGAGGACATGTTAGAATATGTAGAGGACAATTATGTAGAATATGTTGGAGGACATTCCGACCACAGCACAGAGCATACTGAGGCAACACATAGCTTGCTTACAGTCAACTTTGACTAAAGAATGAGGACAGGAGATTTTCAAAGTATCAAGAGCACCCACACAAAGCTGGAGCCCTAACAGGAGTTATAGCAGCTGACAAAATCCAGCTGCTGCCAGACCAGGTCAAGAAGAAAAGATGAGAAATACTCTGCATTTGCATCTCTTCTTGCCCAGTGTTGACTACTGGCCAAACCCATCTGGAAGTCCACCAACAGATGTTCTCAACCCAACCTTGCCACTGAGAACAGAATTAGAGTAAAAAAATGTATCTAATAAAATCACTCTGCATCCATTCTTGCCCTTCTATCAGATTTTATTCACAATAGCAACAAATTCACACTAATTTACTACAACTAGTCTCTGTAGAAAGTTGTTCTTTTACTTAAGAAAGGAGACACAAAGGCTCACCAGTTCCTCTATCAGTCTCAGTAACTTACAATCATACATGATATGCAGTTACACATATCTGTTTTGGATTTGCCTTTCTTAGTCTTGTGAAGTCACTTGTAAAGTTGGGCACTGCCAATGTCTCTTCATTCAGACAAGTAGGAGAGAGAGAAAAGGCACAAAAAATCACAGCAACAGCTGGTGCAATCTCTGCATCTAGAGTCAATGCTATAGATTTTGTAGTGTGTAGGGGAAGGGTCAAATGCACATCCTCCTTCATGCTCAGGAGAGGCTATACCACTGAGCTACACCTCAAACCCCTACATTTTAACACTGCAGCTTTGTCAAGATATAACTCATGAACCATAACATTCCATCTCTGATTATATATATGTGTGTGTGTGTGTGTGTGTGTGTGTGTGTGTGTGTGTGTGTGTGTGTGTGTGTTAATGGTTTTCATTATAGCCACAGGGTTGGGCAATTATTATCATCACTTTCATAGTAAACACTGTACTCATAAACACTGTACTCATTAACTGTCAGGTCCTGTTGTTAAAGGCCTCTGTGCTTTGTTTCTTTGAAGATCAATTTGTGACCAAGCTATTCCAGCTTTTAGGAACTACTTCCAACTCTGAAATCTGAAGTATTTAGATTCCTCATAGTACTATTCATCTTTTTATTCATGTGGCCCTTATCCTCTATTAGATTATAACTCTCTTAAGAATGAGACACTTGTCTTGATTGAAGAGATGGAAGAAATATTTAGAATTGTAGCTGCCTCATTGAATTTAATCCTCTTTCCTTTGTGCTTTGATTAACTCACATTACTGTGAACTTTTCCCCTAACAGAAACTTTTCTTAATCATTTTCCCAAGAAAATAATTCAAACTTGGAATAGATTTAACCAGAAAATCTAAGGCATTCATTAAAATACAAAAATAGAATAGTTGAGAAAAAACATCAAAAATTACTTGTTATTCTCATCTACTGTCAAAATGCATTTAAAATGTGCTAGAAATATTAATGTTTCTTTTATTACATCATTACAATTGTATCCTTTCAAATAAAAGATTATGTTAATCATAGATATTAAGTTTACAAATTAAACATGCTTTTAGATCTAGTGCACTGGACAATCAGTTCTTTTAAATGCCTTTTTATTTGTGCTTCAGACATAAATAAGTACACACTTTTTTTTTTTTTTTGAGACACAGTCTCACTTTGTAGTTCAGGCTGGCCCTGAGCTCACTATGTAGCCCAGGCAAATGAACTCAGCCATCCTCCTATTTCTGCCTCCCAAGTGCTGAAATTACAGGTGTGAGTCACCATGTCCAGTATTGTTGTACATGGCTACAGGGGATCGAACTCAGGACCTTGTGCTTGCTAGGCAGGTGTCAGCACCACTGAACTAAATCTCTGGCCCTCTGAGTATACACTTTTTTTTTTTTTTGAGACAGGGTCTCGCTTTGTAGTTCAGGCTGGCCCTACGCTCACTGTGTAGCCCAGGCAAGCCGCCGCAAACTCAGCAATCCTCCTGTCTCTGCCTCCTGAGTGCTGGGATTACAGGCGTGAGCCACCATGCCCAGCATTCTATGTGGTTACCAGGATCGAACTCAGGACCTTGCACTTGCGAGGCAGGCGCCGGAACCACTGAGCTAAATCTCTGGCCCTGAGTATACACTTTTAAGTCTTGCTCATGAAGTCACACACAGGAAAAAAAATAAAAATTTTCCTTTTTAGCAGACAGCTCATCTATAAATAAACTTTTCTTTTTATATATAATTTATTTCCCCTCTTTTCTTATCCTTTCTTTTCTTCTTCTACTTCCTGTTCTTATGTGTCCCTTACACTTCCTATTTTCCTTATGAAGACATTGGTACACCTTAAATTTGTTAGAAATGATTTTGATAAGCTAAGAAAATTAAGGTAACTACTAACCAATATGGAGAAACCTCAAAAACGTCAAACTAGAAATTCCATTTGACCTATCTATAGGTACCTTCCCCAAAGAGTTAAAGACATCATATCACAATGCTACATGCAAACCTATGTTTATGGCAGCACAATTCAAAACAGCTAGACTATATGTCTGTCAACAGATAAATGGATGTTACTTTCCCTTGAAGAAAGATAAACTTGAGATTATGTTGAGTGAAATAAATCAGATATATAAATTTAAATGTTACATGGTTTCTCTTATATGAGAAACCTAAATTATAAATAAAAAGCAAAACATTATAATACTTTATAATAAAAATAAAGAATTCTCATTCCTTTTCAGTCTAGACATACTCTAGGCTTATTAGATATGCCTGAATTATTAAATATTTCTGGCTCTCCATCTCTCTAGCATGGGGAAGAAGTACAATTTTATAAATGTACGCATTCTATGTGCTTTAGCCAATATACTGTGAGTAAAAGGGACTTTGGCCTCTAGCAAACCACAACATCTTCTTGCCTGAGGAGGCCTTCTGTATCTCTCTTCATGTGACAATGCAACTGTCCATATCTGAGCTGGAGACTGGCCAGCCAGCTCGAATTCTTTTTTTTTTTTTTTTGAGATGGGGTCTTGCTTTGTAGTTCAGGCTGACTCTGAGCTCACTATGTAGCCCAGGCAAGCCTCGAACTCAGCAATCCTCCTGTCTCTGCATCCTGAGTGCTGGGATTACAGGCGTGAGCCACCACGCCCAGCACTGTGGTATGTGGTATTGATGGCTGGTGGGCGTGAGTCTCCACGCCAAGCATTGTATGTGGTTACCAGGGATTGAACTCAGGACCTTGCACTTGCGAGGCAGGTGCCGGAACCACTGATCTAACACTCCGACCCTCGAATTCTTGAGTAATTACAGTGAAAAGTAGTCTGCCTGGCCCACAGTGGAAATTACAATGGTAGAACATCATGAGTCCCTTTTGGAAACTCAAATTGCAGTTGGATTCCCATCATAAGGTATTAAGATCTGTGAAGACTGGAAGTGGGGCTTTGAGAGCTGAGGAGGTTTAGATAAAGTCATCAGGGTGGGGCTCCCTTGACTGAATCCTGACTTCTTCATAGGAAGGAGACCGAGGACAAGCACACATGTGCTCCCTGTCATTTGCTGTGTGATGCTCTATGTCACCTCAGGACTGTGTCAAAAGACAAGTCACTACCTTATGTAGCAATTCACTCTTTAGCAGAGCTCTCATTCCTTCCCCAGCTGTCATTTACGCACTGGTGAATCCAGATCCACAGCTCCTGCTCTCACTTCTGAAATCCAGACACTTATTGTACCTGCCTATGGGATTTCATGGCCTTCCCATCTGACTGGTCCAAAATGAACACATGAATAGGACTGTGTTTTTTTTTTTAAGAACTTATTCTGTTCTTTGATGCTTTTCACACCTTTCATATAAACTATGTAATTTCATTTACTTACTAACCCCAAAAGCTAGATTTTTGTACTCCTGTTTTAGACTCCAAATCCCAAAAAGCAAAGTGGTAAAGGAGATGAGGAAATGGCAATGTGAGAAACAGAAGAACAATGAAAAAGAGAATTATAACCAAAAAAGAGTGCTACAGGAATGTGGCAATAAGTGGAAATAAAATGTTTAATGATTCCACACTTTCAGTGGGGAGGTTACTGATGACCTTAGGAAGAGCATCCATACTACAAAGAGGGAAGGCATCGAGGAGGCTCAAGTAGGTAAAGCAGATGAACATGAAAAGCAAGAATGTGAGTGCTAACCAACAGAAAGAAAATGATAAGATCTTCCTGGAAAAGCACTAAAGTTGGCAAGGATTAATCTGTGAACTGTTTTGTCTGAATATTTTTGTTGAAAAATAAATTGTGACATGAGCACAACTTTAAAATCCATCTAACATGAGCTAACAAAAAATACATGAAGACAATGTAACCAACACATTTGCATAATTATCACATACTATGGCTCAATTAACTAGTTTCCATTGCATTTACTCTATGCAATATGCTGTATTTTTTAATTAAACTTATTGTGACTAGGACATAAAACATAACATTGCACTCTCTTGATACCTTTGCTACCTGGTATGCACCACACTGTTCTCCTCCATGACGCCTGTTGATCATCCCTGTCTTGGAGCCAGTTGACTATAGACTGAAATTCCTATGGACCGTAAGCCAAAAAAACCTCTTCCCTTTTAAATTTGGGTGATGGGTATTTTGTATCAACAATGAGAGAAAAGTAACTAACAGAAATGTTGAACCAGAGAAGTGGGGCTGTTGCTGTGACATCACCTGGCCATGTAGCTCAAAAGACTTTGGAACTGGCTTGTAGGAAGAGGAAGAGACAGGACAGATTAGGAGATACTGGCTATTGAATTAAAGCTGGAATGTCTTAAGATTGTTCTGTATGGGAGATTCTGGTCAGAGCTCAGGAAGACCGGAAGGCCAGTAATGACCCGATCAGGAGGTTTCTGCTGGGAAGAAGGACACCTTTAGCTGCTGGATTCCAGAAGATGTGTGTTGTGATTTAGGAGAAAGTTTGTCTGCATTTGGCTCATGTTCAGAGACTTTGGCAAAACATTCAGAGCGGCTAGATGAAGAATTATAGCTATATATTAGGGTATTCTATATAAGAGATTCTATTCAGAGCTCAGAAGACCAGAAAGCTTGAAAACACCAGGACTGCACTGGCTGTAGGACCCCAAAAGATGTGTGTAATGGCTTGGCAGAAAGTTTGTCTGCATTTTGTTCATGTCCAGAGATTTTGCCTGAGACTGAGATTAGGGGCAGGGGACTAATTAATCATGCAAAAGAAATTTCAAGGCAGTCAAACATTGAGGCAGTGGCATAGCTACAGTTGGGGGCTTTAGCCAGTTCTAGTTGGAGAATCAAGAGCAAAGAGCCCAACAGAATGATTTTAAATCTGTTGAGTTTTCCAGGAAAGGAAGCTCAAATAAAGTTCTGGACTGCAAAGGTACAACAGAAAAGATCTTGATTACTGAGAAGGAACCAAAGAGTAGAAAAGAAGACCTGAGGACATCACAAGAAGCAGCAGGGCTCCACCCCTTAAAGTCTCAAAATTGCAAAGGTAAAGGACTTAGCTATAAGAAAGAAGTCCCAGAGCATCATGTTCCAGAACAGAGGCAGCCAGGGAAAGTTATTCCAAAATGTCAGAAGCCTAAGGAAATTTTCCAAAATGGCCTAGGGAAGTTGCTCCAAAAGGCAGCAGCCTAGGGAAGTTTTTCCAAAATGGTGTCAGCCTAAAGAAGTTGTTCCAAAATGGTGAGAGCCTAGCAAAATTTTCACAAAATGGTGGCAGCCTAAGGAACTCTTTCTAAAATGGTGGCAACCTGGGGAAGTTTATCCAAAACGGTAGCAGACTAGAGAAGTTGTTCCAAAATGACAGTAGCCTAGGGAAGTTGTTCCTTGGAATTTGGTTCATAGGCACTGAACCCCTACAGTTAAGAGAAGGAAAACTGGTTCCTTCTCCAGCTTTCATCACACCTTGGTATTATCCACATAGTTCTGGTTTTAGGTGCATGCAGAATGCAAGAACTGTAAGTCAGGAAAGCTTCCCCTCAGATCTCAAAAGGGAGGCCAGACAGTGTGTCCCTGACAGAATAGTGTGTGAAGCCAAAAGTGCAGCAGAGATGTCAGAAGTGTGGAAGTTCAGGAGCATGGATCATCCAAGGAAAATACAAGAATCTAACCAAGAAAGAATTCATGGAAGCTACAACCACTAGAAATGCCACAGGGGCACAGCCATCCAAGCCCTGTGGAGTTCACAACTTGCCACAGGTTTCCAGGAATGCTGGAAGTGGAACTGTGGGATTTAATGTGTGCCCTACTGGATTTTGGAGTTGCTTTAGTCCCATTCCTTTGTATCCCCTTGTTTCTAACTTTTGGAATGGAAATGTCTATCCTGTTCCATTGAACGTTGGAAGTGTTGAACTTTCTTTTCATTTGTACAGGGGATGTAAGTTGACAGTTTGCCTTAAATCTCAGAGAAAACTTGGAAATCATTGCACATATTAATGGAGTACAACGTGATGTTTTCATACACATTTACACTGTGATGTGCAAATAGTTTAAACATCTATCTCCTCAAAAATTTATCATTTATTTATAGTAAAAATACCTCAAATCCCTTCTTGTAGCTCTTTGAAACATTCAGTACATTACTGTCACCTGTAGTGACCCCACTGGGCAGCAGCACCCCAGCATTTCTTAGTCCTATCAGACTGATCCCCTTCTCTTCCTCTCCTTTTCCCCACCACGCTCCCCAGCCTTGGTAACTGTTTCTTCCAATTTCAACGTCTGTGCAATCCACTATTGGAGCTCCCACGTATGAGTGAGATCCTGTGCTACTTAGCATTCTGTGCCTGGCTGATTTTGCTTTACAAAATAAAGATCTCTAGTTCCATCCATGTTGTCACACATGACAAGATTTCATTCCTTTTATGGCTGAATAGTATTCCTTTGTGTATATGCACTATGTTTTCTAAATCCACTCAGGAATTAATAGATAATTTCATTCCCATTTCTTAGCTACTTTGAATAGTGTAGCAATGAACATGGGAGTCCGTATGTCTTTTTCATGGACTGGCTTCATTTCATGTGGATGTTCAGTCAGCAATGGGATTCCAGGATCACACTGTGGCTCTTTTTAAAATTTTTTAAGAACTTCCACATTTTTTCTGCAATATTAAGTAGGTTACATTGCTATGAAAAGTATCTCTTTTCTCACATCCACACTAGTGTTTATCCTTTGTCTTTTTGAAATGAGCCTTTTTTTTAGAGTACTGTAATATTTCATTGAGATTTTGAGTTTCACTATTTTGATGATGAATAGTATAGAGATTTTCTCTTATATTTGTTGGACCTCTGTGTATCTTATCTTCAGAAAAATCCATTTAGGTCTGTTGCTTACTGTTTTTAAAAGTAAGTTACTAGGGATTTTCATTATTTGAATTTCTTACATACTCTAGATTTTAGTTCCTTGTCAATGTATAGCTTGAAAATATTTTCCCACTATGTAGGTTGTTTCTTTACTCTTTTGTTCCCTTTCCTGTGCAGAAGCTCTTCAGTCTAATGCATTTTCATGTGTCTATTTTTACTTTGGATTCTGGTGTGTTGGAATCTGAAATCTTCACTCATTCAAACGTCCTAAAGCATTTCCCCTGTGGTTTTTTTTCTAGTAATTTCAGTTACAGGCCTTACATTTAAAATTTTATTCCATTTTCAGTTGACTTTTGTAACTAACTGGTAAGATCTAGGGATCTAATTTCATTATTTTATATAGAGGTCCAATTTTCCCAGCATGATTTATCAAAAATACTGTCATTCGTTGTGTGTTCTTAACATTTTTTTTAAAAGTCACTTGGTTGTAGGGATATAGGTTGTGACTGTGCTTTCCATTCTGTGCCATTGATCTGTGCCTGTTTGTACCAGTGCCACATTCTCTTGATTACTACAGCTTTTGAAGTTATTTTTTGTTGGTTTGTTTTGAGACAGGGTCTCGCTTTGTAGTTCAGGCTGGTTCTGAGCTCACTATGTAGCCTAGGCAAGCATCGAACTCAGCAATCCTCCTGTCTCTGCCTCCTGAGTGCTGGGATTACAGGTGTGAGCCACCATGCCTGGCACTGTGGTATGTGGTATTGATTGCTGGTGGGCGTGAGTCACCACACCCAGCATTGTATGTGGTTACCGGGGATTGAACTGAGGACCTTGTGCTTGTGAGGCAGGCACCGGAACCACTGAGCTAACCCTCCGGCCCTTGAAGTTATTTTGAAATCAGTTAGTATAACACCTCCTGCCATTCTTTTCTTTTCTTTTCTTGACTCAAGATTGCTTCAGTTGTTTGGGGATATTATAGTTTCATATAAATTTTCAGATTTTTCATTCCATTAAAAAATGTCATTTATATTTCAATAGGAGGTAGTACTAAATCTGTAGATTAGTTTGGTATTAGGTCCATTTTGACAACATTGATTCATCCAGTCAATGAACACGGAATGCCTTTTCATTGCCTTTGTGTCTATGTGTCCTCTTTTACTGTTTTTGAAGAGACACACACCCATTTGTAAACCAAAATAAAAGTTTAAACATATGATACAGAGAATGAGAGATGTTCTGTGGTGCAGGCTTTGGGAAGAACTGTACAGAAACGAAACAGAATGAGTACACATGTAGAGTGTCACATTAAGGCAAAAAAAATTTTATATTTGTCTGAAGTTAGGTGAGGAAAGCAATGCACAGACAGTTTTGAAGGAGTCAGGATTTTTTAAATGTTCGTGTTGAACGTACTCAAGAACTCTTGTTAATATGGCATGACCATCTTCTGAGAATTCTAGGAAGCTGGAACTGACTTACACTTAAAATATTTATTTAAACTGACAAAATAATGAGGTTAAAAAATTAAATATTAAAGATCCAAACTGGAAAACTCTTTTTGAAAAGCAGTAAATTCCATAACGAGTGAAGTGTGAGTGCTTATCCTTGGCTAAAGCTACCTTCTTTTTAATCATTCATGAAGTCATGTATAGTGAATGAGTGGGGCCTACACATGATTTCAAACATTGTTCTTGCCAATAGCTTTAATTTCCTCTAGGAATAGGCCTTTTATTGGAGCAAATGCTGTATCCCTAATGTGTGTGATTTAAGTGGTCTCTCAAATCGGGGAGAGGAGCAGTCAAGCAGAAAGGTCACCATGGAGGCTAAGTTTAATTGTGCCCACTTGGTTGGCTTGGAGCCACCTGGGGATGAGCAAAGCATACTTCTGGATGTTTCTAGGTGGGTCATGGAGGTATCTATCTGCTCCTTCACTTTTTCCTCTCTGTGCTCTACTTTCTGGCCTCAATCAATTGTGCTGCTTCTTTACTTCTGGTATGATATTCCCACCTAAGATTTACTGACTATGAACTGAATCCCCTGAAATGATGAACCAAATTAAATCTCCTTTAACTTGTAAATGTCAAATATTGTGTCCTAGTAATGGAAAAAAAAACCTAATATGACTACTGAACAGATAATCAGAAGACCTTGACCCATGAAGCTTTACTATCCACTAGACACTGTCTTAGGAAAAGTACTTCACTCCTCCATGTCTATAATTCTCCACTTGTCCACTCCAGCTCTATCACTTCAGTTCACCTGCGTCTATCCCACCTTCCTGCTCAAGAGTGCACCTGACCTTTGAAAATCAAGAAGACTCAGGAGAACACAGAACACCTGAGAAGTCCCCAACTGCAAATTAGTCTGCGCTAATCAAGAATTTGCTCTTCTAACTGTAACTGTCTCCTCTATTGTCCAGAGTGGTCATGGATCTTGAGACTGTCTGGTACAAGGGCTTCTACAGCATGGAAGTCCCTGAGTCTCCCACAGAAGTATAAGAAAGTATACATGGGTGGTTGTGACTCATACATGTTGTGTGTACAGAGTTGCATAATATTTATGTATGAGGTATGAAGAAAAGTGATGCTACTATGATCCATAAGCCCTACAGTACAGTCACTTCATATAAAATACATTTGTTCCTCTCATATCATAGTCTAATGCCAGGGCTCCTGGCTGGTGGAACCCCTCCTTTCGTGTGATAATTCAGGGCCCAATTCCTGCCCTTGTGTGGCTCTGCTATTCCATCAAGTCTGAGTTCACTGCATGGTGGGAGTGCAGAATTCATGCTCACTTCTTCACCCAGTCCTGACACACATCTCGTTCCACTTTTCTTCACAAGTCCCCTATCACACAACCCCAGCACCACTTTGAACCACATGAAGCCAACAACAGTGGCTACCGGAGAGGCATCCTGTTCCTCCAGTGATGGGATGGAAGGAGAAGCATCGGTGCTCAAGGACCGTCAGCAGTCTCTGCCCCAGGGTGCTGTCTTCTCCCACATAAAACACACTCACTGCTGCCCTGAGGAACTCGAGCATCGAGGCGGTCAAGTTTCTGTGTCGGGGCACAAGGTCCTACTTGTTGTCCCTTAGGGAACAATGTGCCAGCAGTCCAGTGACCTATAGTCCAATTGCACTTTCCTTTGTGAAAAGGGAAAACTGGGAAAGTGTTAGCATCCATGATCAGTGGCAATAGAATAAAGACCCCTCACACAGCAGGGAAAGCCTTGCATGGCTCTTGCCCAGGAATTTCCCTTTGTCTATTACCCACTGTGGTCACATTTGAACTGAGTGTTGAGAAGTGTGCCCTCTTTTGGGAATACATTGCTTCAGCTCATGTCCTACTGAGTGAATTTCAAAGCTTTCAGGCTGATTTATAATCACAAAGATGCTCAAATCCTGGTTCTTGAGTTTATCAATGTAATTCCCCCAAAACCTGGGTAGATCTTTGATCCAGGTGCTTCTATTCAGCTCCACAATCAAGGGATGGATGACTACTGTTGAGTAAGACTTAATTTTATGGCCTCTTTAGCCCTATGACTCTTCAGTCTTCTCAGTAGCTCCTCTGTGACCAGACATGAAAAGAATCAGTCAAATCTATTGCAACATGTATAGGTGATCATGTAAGAGTTATCCACAGTACGATATGTGTGAGAAGTATCCTATGGTATACATATGATTTGGGGTGTGTAGGAGCTAATTACATGTGTGGTTTCTAAGAGGTATGTATCCTTGTTGTGTGTCTGTCTATGTGCATGATGTGTGGGCAGGTGATGTGCATATTCTGATAGCATGCAATGTGTCCATTGTGTATAGTTCTAGTGTACTTGAGTGCTGTGTTGAAGCATGTGCACAGAGATTACATGTATTCTGTCATATGACTTCTGATGTCAGTAGTATAATTACTACACTTACCTGGTGTGTTTTCTTGTGATACTGTGTATTATGTGGTAACATGCACACATGTGTGAGGACATGCATTTGTGGGGTGTAGTTTGTACGTGTGGTATGGTTCATATATATGTGTGTATGGTCCATGCTTATATATGTATTATGTGTTTGGCATGATATGTGCATGCACATGTGTGTATATGTACCTGTATATGTGTGAAATTCGCTCAAGCCTCACATCAGCATTTCTTTCACTCTTATCATGATCAATATTTGATTTAAAAATACTGTAAAATCTAGATTTAGCAACAACCAAAACTCATAATTTATACTGCAAAGAAGAGCATGGTTTTCCACTATTAGAATGCTGGGCCCAGAATCTTTAGGCTAAGCATAGTTTCCCATTTCCTCTGTTGCAGAGAGATCTTTCTAGACTTCCGAAGCCTTGGTGTTCCTTGAGAGCTTTGAGGAATCTTTCAGACCCAATGTCCCATACTGGCCTCGAACTCAGAGCACAGAACAGTGTCAGGACCAACATCTGAGCAGTGTCCTTGACTGAAGCAGACAAGGTCATCCTAACTTTGTTATTAAGGTGGTGAACAATACAAAGGGAGAGTTGGAGCTCTGAGAGGGGCGAAGGGGGAAAACACCTGCTTCTTGCTTTGTTGACTCTACTGTGGCAAAGCAAACAAAAGCCCAACATTTTCATACACATGAGGTCTTCCTTTTTGTGATAGGTTGTCAAATAAATTGAGTCTTTAATGCACTGCATGCTTCCCGCCCCCTCCCTTGCTCTCACTATCGCAAGGCCCAGTATCAAAGGGCTGCACACACTCAATTTCACGAACCAATAAACACAGCTTTTGCATTAATTACCATTTTCAGCTCCTTGGAAAAGTGTACAAGAGTTATCAGGAAGATGTTCATTATTTCCAGGCTTTATCTGATGGAAATAAATTTCTTGCTAGTCACAAGCTAAAGATTCCCACATGAGGACCAGCTATCATTTGAAGAAACAGAGCCTGCTGCTCAGAGAGTTTCTCAAATGTTTTATTTGCAACTTCAGCTACAGGTAAAGTTTTCCCTGTGTATAGCTTTCTTTTCATAAGTTTCCCAGTTCAATAGGATGCCAATATTTCTGATTTGGCCCTCTCAGTTCAGGCTCTGGTTGGTCAAGAACATACTATGTAAGTCTGTGCCCTGGGCTGTCTCTGGGAGATTTCCATTTAGTATAATTTTAGTCAAGCTAGATCAGTCAGTCTCTCTCCTGTGACAAATGGTGAGGCCTGGAGACTCAAGAGTTGAAGATAGAGAAGACCTTAGGGAGTATGGAGAGGGCCAGGCATTTAGCTCAAGTGGTACCATACCTACCTTGGAAGAACAAGGGCCTGAGTTCGATTCCTGATACCAGAGAGAGAGAGAGGAAGAAAGGAAGAAGGAAAGAAGGAAAAGTGAACAGTCAGAGAGATGAGACCTCATCTACTTGGACCCATCTTTCAAAATTCTGGGCTATTCAATTCCTCCTGTAATTTTGCCAACTTTCCAGTGAAGGCCTTCATTTTCTTTCTTCAAATTAAAATGAATTGGTTCCTCTTTCTTACAGCCTGAAAAAACTAGTAGTTCTGTGGGGATATGGCTTAGAAATCAACAGGCTAATTACATTGTTAACACATTACTAAAGGTGAGTCTTAAACCCTCTCAAAGAAAGGCCTTAACATTTTCAGCAGAATTTTTTTCTTACCTTTCTCACCCTCTTTTCACTTCCCCCGGATTCTAAAAACAAATTTCAAAGGACCTGAGAATTTATTGCACTTTACGCCAGGACTTGACGGGCTTCATACCAGAGTTCAGTGGCTGCTGTGAAACACCTGGTAAAAGGCAAATAGGAAGTAGCCATCAGAGCGCAGGCTCCACGTTTAAGCACCCGGAAGGCCGCCTTCCTGCCTCTCAGGCCGTTTCATAGAAGATTCCCGTGGCACCCAGGCAGTGGGTTTCCAGCAAGTTCCACAAGCTGTGTTTTGTCCTCTCCCGGGAGCCACAGTGCTGGCCGGTCCTGCCCCGCGCAGTCAGAAGCTCAGCCCAGCGGGGAGCTGCCCTGAGTGCTCTGTGTCAGCCCAAGGCGCAGGGGTTACTCTTTGTGTCAACACTTCCTGGGTTCTTCAGAATTTTCTCCACTTCCTGGTAAGCCCATCCCTTGTTATACTAGTCCCTGTTCAAGTTTATAATTTTATCCCCAAAGTCAAGGAATGTATTTGTCTGCATTATTTGAGATAATCACAGGGGATGGTGAATAAAATAGCGTGTTACACATTTCAAAATTGCTAAGGAAGTCAGGTCTTATCCCAAATAATGATAAGCATTTGGGGTGTTGGATATGAAAATTAACCTCATTTACTCAGTATACCAATACATCTTAACATCACTTTGTACCCCATACATATATACAAATGCAAATTGTCAATTTCCAACGAAATTTTAAAGAAGAAAAGTTTTTATTGTTATAATATCCAAGCCAGTTTTTATTGTAGAGTATAAGAATACTGATCCACAATTGATCAGCAATTTTGAAAGGTGAAAAGAGAGAGAGAGAGAGAAAGAAAACTAGATCATTTTTGATAGTTATCAAAACCTTAAGCTCAAGATTAAGTATAAATGAAGCTCTAAAGTTTTTACTGCTCTTTGAATCATAAGTTGAAAACCTATTATTAGGATGAGGATAAGAATAGATCATAACTGCTATAATTATTCTAAAGACATAGATGTACAGAAAAACACACATGAGATTAATCATTTTTGCCCAGATTTTCAGAGTATATAGATCTATAGAAGTTTTGCAGAAACACAACGTTTTAACAATGTTAGTGTAATTACCAGTGTATTTCCTGACATCTGGGACAATAATCAGTTTGGAAAATTTCAAGCAAGTAGTCTAGATGAAAAAGAAAATAGCTAAATTTAGTTATGCTAATTTTTCTTCAAGTCTAGGTTTAATATATTCAAAATATGTGACTATATGATGTGATCAAAAAATACAGTTAACATTTGAGTAATTTGTTTATGATACTGAGGATTGAACACCAGATCTTGCACTTGCAAGGCAGTCGCTGGAACCACTGAGCTAAATTCCCTACCTAAAAATAAAGTTCTAAAATTGCAATGAAAGATGCATTGTCATTAACCCCTTTAAGATACTCCCTTCTTGGAACACACATATCCCATCTTCCTTGCCACTTTCTGAGGCTGTTCCAGAAGACCTTGTTCACATCTTTTCATGGCTGCTTCAGTGTCCAAAATCAGTTTAAAACATTTATTTGAAATAAAAACATTACATCCACCTTATTTACCACATCTAGCACTGTGCAACTTCTGGTTCTTCCCCAAAGTCAAAATGATCATGAAGCTCAACATTGTAAAAAATTTAATATATCAAGACAGCCACAGAAGTGTAACTGCAGACCCTTACAAAAGAGGTCTTCGAGAGCTGCTTCAGATAAGAGCCAAGAACAGTGGGCTAAGTGTGTTTGAAGGAAGTAGGAACACACTGAGAGAGATTAATATCAATGTGTTTTACTGAAAGACTTTTATTAATTAAAACCTTCACCATATATATTGATCATACCACATATATCCTTAGTTCCCAATATAGTTCGTTTTTTTACTTCACTCTTAAAGTTAGGTCTTAACAGATTTACTGGTCAACATATGTTTACTAAATGATGTCTGTGTGGCCAGAACTGAGCTAGTCTTTGTGGATGCTACAGCAGTAATATGAGCTACCCCTGTACATGTCATCGTCTTCTCTGATATCAGGACTGGGTAGAGAAGAATGGGGTAAAAAACGATGGAATAAATCCAATGGCATAAACTATAAATATTACAGGAGATCAAAAAATATAAGAGTTCAGCTAGTGCTCAAGTGATAAGTCATGGCGATGGAGTCTTTGAGTTGATCCCTACTATACATTCTATGATGACCTGATTCAAGAAGTAGCCACAATAGCACAAAGCCACCCAGACCTAGGAATTCTATGAACCAATAAGAACACTTCAGAAAATACCTTTGGGTTGTGGCAACATAATGCAATTTTTAAAATAAATGTGACATGCCTGCTTGATCCCCGTACCTAGCACACAATCCTGTCTTAGATTCCAGAGGATGTCAGTATGAAAAGAATGAATGCTCTCCACTGTCTTCTTTGGAAAAAAGCAAAAGAGCCCTCCTGTTTGGTAATTTTCTTTGGTTGCTTTTCTTCACTGCTAAGTAGAGACACGATTTTTAAAAAAAAAAAAGATTTTGGGGAGAGAACTAGAATACATTTATTTCTAATTCTATGCATCTTACAAACATATTTCCTATAATTCCCCCACAGAAGAAATGAACTATCTATACAATGACAGATTCCTTTAAATTTCCTTGCAGATTATGCATAAAAGAAAGCAATTTATGGCACATTATGTGGCTTCTCAATCAAACAGTGCTGGCTATAATGATACTGTCATTGGAAGAAAAGCATCAAGGAACACTAGAGTTAGTATTCTAGGCTTAAGGAACAGATTGGCTCGTGGTATTTTGTTTTTATGTCCGCTATTTAGAGTATCTCACCACTTTTCTTGAAGATGGACCATTTTTCCTTAGATTATAATTGAAGTCTTTGCTTGTATAGTGATAAATCTTTACTTTCTGTTATTTCCTTTTCTACTCATCCAAACCAATGCAACAAGTAACTAAATACATTAGAGTTGTATCTAGAGTAAGTGTAAATAGGTTTTGTGGGAAAATGTAAATGATTCTTCATGAACTTCAAGTCTTCCTCATATATTTCTGATTTTGATTTTTAAAAGTATGCTTAAATATTTGCCTTATCGTGGAAAGCTGAAAACCAGCAAATCTACATGACCACAATAGCATGAGGGATAATTTGATTTTTTTTTTTTTTTTGCTTTTTGGAGACAGGGTCTCACTTTTTAGTTCAGGCTGGCCCTGAGCTCACTATGGTGCCCAGGCAAGCCTTGAACTCAGCAATCCTCCTGTCTCTGCCTCCCGAGTGCTGGGATTACAGGCATGAGCCACCACGCCCGGCATTGTGGTATGCGGTGTTGATTGTTGGTGGGCGTGTCTCCATGCCCAGCATTATATGTGGTTACTGGGGATTGAACTCAGGACCTTGTGCTTGTGAGGCAGGCGCCGGGACCACTGAGCTAACCCTCTGGCTCGATAATTTGATTTTTGTGTCTCAGCGAAGCTGAGGCTGGCTAACAGGCAGACTAGGTAACTCTGTCAGCTGGATCTGCTACTGCTCACTTGCAGGAGGCAATTAAGGGGCTACCTGGCTCCAGGAAATTTGACTCTTCATTTCTGCAGTCTGAAAGCCAGCATCCTCCCCAGACATCCCACTCTGCTCCTCAGTCAGCTTCTCCAAACCTACAGAATTCACATTTGCTAGGTCAGTTCCAGGCAGGGAACCAGACCCTTTCAAGGTACTCTTCCTACATTTATTTTCTGTCCTTCAAATTCTGGCCTTTTTCAAAAGCAGAAAGTCACCCTTAGATTATGAATGTATTATAATCTAGGTAAAGAACTACTATGCTGTCATTCCTAACCCACTGTATTACAGTCATTTCTTGGTCAATGGCAATAAAGCTATTAAGAAAAATACTGTTTGGCCTTCATGAAAAGAAAAATACGTGGCATCTTATGGCTTCTAATAAGCCTTCGGAAGAAGCACTCTGCAGATCTAAGTCTGGTATAGCTATGTGCTGGAACGACAGAGGACTAAGGTGAGAAAATATTTACATTTCTTTAAAATGGGAACAGAGTGAACAAAGGGCACTAATGAAAGAGGACCCTGGTGAGTGGAACGTCACTTGATTTATGCCTCTATGGGTCTCGCTTATTGGCACTGAGAGCAAGCAGGGTGGACCCTGAAATATTTAACTGTTAGTTACACTGTTCCTGCTTAAACTCCCAGAAATGTAACCCTCAACCACAAAGCATGTAAGGATCACAAAGCTCATAAAATGATTTATGAAATAAAATCCACTCCCATAATTATAAGAGAACACTCAAATTTTATCCTTGGACCATTTTTATTTGGGCATCATTCATCACCTTTTATTATGAGATAACCTTATATATTTGCATCTAGTTTTTTTTTCTTGAAGATGCATGAAGTAAAATGCATCTAAATTTAATCTAAATAGAAGCACATTTTCCCCACATTCCAAAGTAATGGTGTGCCAAGAAAGTTTTATTAGTCTGAGGAATCCTGAGAAAAATAAAGGAATGGCAGCTTCAGCCAACAAATTATTATTCAGCACTTATACTGTGCCAGGTAGACATACTCAACCCTTCCCCAGTACTAAATGTATTTAACTTCAGAATCACTTACTCTGATACTACTGTCTGAGGCATTAAAACATGGTGATGCAAAATGAAAGTCGTTCTTATTAACATACTTACTTGTAAAAATAAAATCTGGGGTGCCTGATATCAGCTTCATTTTTGCGACTTTGCTACTGTGTGGAATCCAAGATGCCATAACATAAATCTTGTTTCTTCCTCTCCAGACTGTCTATGCATTGCTATATGTACTGCACCTAAACCCCAATCTTCTAGTTTATGTTTATTTAACAAATGACTACTGGATAGATGGATGGATGGAGAGAAGGAGGTATGGGTGAATGATAAACCCATATCTCTAAGCCAATTTAGTGATTAAAATGACTCAAACTGGCCTAAACTAGGAGACCAAGATATGGCAAATGGACCTGAAATAAACAGCATATTAATAATAAAATAATAATGATGTTATTATTAACTTTATCTTATATTATCATTGTTCTAAGTACATCACATATGCTAACTCATTTAGATCCCCAAATTGATCAGAAAATGCAATAATATTGTAAACTCATTTTTCAGAGAAAACACTGAGACCCAGAGAACAGAAATGAGTCCAAAAGGTAGAATCTCAGAATCAGCTCTTAATAATACTACGTTGCGTCTCTTTGACCAAAAATAAATAAATAAATAAACCAGGAAGGAGTGGAGAAAATGTACCTGGAGTTTCCAAGTCCTACACACTAATCTCACCCTCCTAAGGTTTGTGCTGAAGGTTCTAACTCATATAAACATTTCTGTATATGGAACTTGTCACGACATGAAGTCAAGTTTATACCTATTTTCAAATGATCATCTGCTGTGTTATTTTAGGCAGGTGCTTTAGGGTCTTTTCTATCCTCTTGAAGGTGGGGCTTCCATTAGCCACATAAAGAATTATACTAATTCCAGTCTGTGCACTAACTTGGAATGCACACAATTAATCCCTGCATCACACGCCTTCCATTGAACCAGCTTCCAGAAGCCCCACCTATGAGCCCATGAGGTGTTGCAGTGGGGGCATCTAAAGACAAGCCAGAACAGCCTGGCCTTATATGCTACCCACAGCAGACACCAAAAGTCTTTGTGAATTCAATCAAATTATTTCCAAGTTGCTACGATTTGAAACTCACAGGTGCTTCCTGCCAACCTACACAGCTGAAGAAACTGAGCATGTGGTTAAGCAGAGGGACAATTCCTGACAGAAAGGAAATTCTTGAGAGCTGAAAAGAAATATGCATAAGAATTGCCTAAAGCTGTGAAAGCCCAATCAGAAGACTACCACACACTGAACACAATCGTGATGGGGCCGTGTTTTCTCTGTGCACTGGAAGCACGACATCAAGGGTACTTATCCAGGGGCTGTTCAAAGTTACAGAAATTATTGCCATGATAACTTTTTCTTTGGCGATAACATTATGAGAACCACAATTTTCTGGCGGGCAGAAGAAACCTTATCATTTCCTATTTAAATTGAATTTAATGTTTAGACTTCAGCAGTCACCACCGACAAGGCACCTGTCTAGCAGGAACTCCCACCTTAAAAATGGGGTGCACCAGAGGACTATGAGAAACATCTGAACTTCATGAGGAATTATCCCATAGGAGTAGACACAGATGATGCTGGATTTCCACACCTCCCACAGAAGCCTAAATAACCCAGAAAACTGCAAAACCCTCTATATTTGAGGGAGGGGATACTCGTAATCAAGCACAGGTAAATGCAGTAAAAGAAAAGAAATGTGCTCGCTTTGGCAGCACATACACTAAAATTGTGGACGATACAGGAAAGAAATGTTCTCTGAAGAACAGGTGTGCAGGATTAAGGGCTGTGAGGGTGAGAGCACTGCTCAGTACCCTGCTACTAAGGGTCTCCGGCCACCTGCTCCTTCTGCCTCAGAAACCTTTTCTCTTCTCCAGGCTCTCCAGGTCCCTCTGAGCTCAGGAGCTCTGGATGTTCCATGCCTTCTGTTTGGCTTTGACTTGATGAAATTAGTAATATCATCCTGGTTTATTTTTTTTTGTCTTCATTCATTTAATTGTGTTTTAGCTCCTGCCATGGACCAGGTCCTGAGCTAGGTCCCAGATCAACAGACGAGTACTGTTCAAAATATCATAATGAGAAAACTGGACAAATAATTAGGAGACAAAGCAGAGTCCTCTGCCAAAACTCATCTGAATAAATAAATCACGGCAGGAACTTGGCAAAGCCAAGGAGAAAAGGAAGGAGCTCATGCTGAAGATTCAGGGAAAGGGAAGGGAGGGAGGGAAGAACATGCACAGGCAAGAAAAAGGCACATTGGGGAAAGGGATGGTTCTTGGGGCTGCGGGAGGAAATACAGGTTGAGGAGCAGGAGCAACAAACCTACAGAAAAGGTGGGCTAGATCAAAGGACTTTGTCAGTCATGGCTTTACAGCCCTCGGAGGCTCCAAAAGTCTTTCGAAAGATAGACTGTGGGAATGGAAGGGGGGGCGCAAAACTTAGCAAGATGTAATATACATATGTACCAGTTGGTGGAGATGAATGTCATTATTATGTACTGCAAACATATAGTATTTTTAAAAAATTGTAAATCCTTTAAAACACGTATAGCTGCTTCTTTCAGAAAGTTTAATCTCGAAGGCGAGCACAAGCAGTAGAAAAATACTCATCTCTAACCCTGTTCGCAGCCTAAGGTCCTTCTCTGGCCTCTGAGGCCTTTGGAGGTGACATTTGAGGACAGTGCAGAACCATTTAGGGAAACAAGACTCGGTAAATAAATTAGAGCTTTATGATCAAGCAGGACTTTCATTTTTGCTTTATTTTTTTCTTTTTAGATTACTTTGGCTGTGAAGGAAAAGGAGCAGCCCAGCCAAGGGCAGTGATTCTGATGAGCAAGCCAGGGCGATAGAGGAGCTATTGTTTTTGCTGTGGTTTCAAAATATTTTCCACCCATCTCCTATATTCCTCAACACAATATTTCAGCCTGCAAGATTTCAGGGGAGAAATGCATAGTTACAGTACTTCCTGTTTTTTCAAATTTCATTTTCTGTAGCTTCAGTTACCCACGGTCAACCATTAAATGTTAAAATTCCAGAAAGAAACAATTCACAAGATTTGCACTGTGTGCTACTCCAAGTAACAAGGAAATTCAGCACTGTCCTGCCTACTTTGCCCGAGTGAACCATCTCCCTGTCTAGTGTGTCCATGTTGAATATGCTGTTCAGCCACAGGTACTCAGCAGGGCCTCACCTGGCTTTTTAAAACAAATTTTATCTTTATTGCTATATTTGGCAGCTTTCCAATGCCTATGCTCAAATAACCCTTGTCTTACTCCATAGGGTCCCAAGCACAAAGAGCCACAAGCTCATAAAACATGAAAGAGCAGGTTAACTCCAGCCCTATGTGGCAACAGCCAGGGCTCTAGGGACATTCTGCCCACAGATAAGGGCCCAGCACTGTGCTCTGTATACAGAAGTTGGCTTCAGGCCACTCAGATAAAGCTCCTCTTGCATTACCTTAGACAAGAATGAATCCAAGTAGTGAGAATGAAGGGACCTCCTCAAACTGGAAGGAACTGTAATTTGGAGGCAGAGACAGACCAAAGTTTTCATGGACCTGAAACTTAAACAATACAAAACAACAAAGTCAGAGTTTTCTTTTTGAAAAAATTTATGAATGAAAAATAAAGCAAAGAAATTAGTGTAAGGCAACAAAATAAACCACAAAAATTCTAAAATATGTAGGCTGTTAAAATGGAAAACATCACAACTCCATAAATATAATAGTTTCTTAAGTGTCCTACTATCTGTCACATAGTACTATTTACATTATTCTGCTGCAGATTATTTATGTCTCTTTATATAAAAGTTAGGCAATTTAACAGAAGTGGTATATAATTCAGTCTTTTTAGCATGACTGATAGAAAGTGTATTGTCTGTAGTTAATACTGAAAGCAAAATAATCAATTTTACAATTTCTTCTGGTAAGATTATGCATAATTTTAAGTTAATAGGTTCATAAAAATGCTACAAAGTTTCTTTTATACATGAGCTGCGAGATCCAAGTCATTCAAATTTTCTTTTGTCACAAGCAACTTTAAATACCTCAATCATGACAGTCACTGACCAGTTTGTCATTGATGTCTTCACTGCAGTGCTGTAATAGACATTCCTATGATCACTGAAGTCACTGTTTTCTGTCAAAACAGTGAGAAATTAAAATCCTTTTCCAATGTGTTCATGACTCACTTGACTTCATTAATTGGATTATTGAAGAGTCCAAGGTCATAGTCATTGCCTCTGTTTATCACTTTCACACACAAAGGATTCTTAGCTCACAGAGTAATTAAAAGTCATTCATAAAGTTTCAGTAAGTTCAGAAACATACAATGGCTAGCTAATCACATTTAGTGAGGACTACAAAGCAGTAGTAAAATTTAGTGTCTAGTTTGCTTACTTAATTCAACATTTCATTTTCACACATTTTCTTGTATACTTCAACTCTGATGAAGGATTTGGAAAAATGAAGTTACTCCGAACTGGATTTTTCATTTTGACATTTTTTCAAGTGCATACAAAAGTCAATCAAAGGTAGTGATTTATTTTGTCGTTCCCATTATTGCAATAATTATCATTATTTAAAGAACATCGTTTCCTATTGTGTCCTTTCAAAAGGAAATCTTTTTCCTTTAAAAGTTTGACAGCTATAACTGTTCTTCTAAATGCTTTAAAACAACGCTAAGCATTAATAAGAAAAGTGTTCCAGGCATTCTTCTGGTGTGTTTTATATGATTGATGTTCAAGTCCATATCTTTTGGTTTTTAGCATCCTTTTAGCTTTCAGGAAGTTATGTGTGTTTATTAGAACACTTTACAAATTATATGACATATACAGTGCCTTGTCTTGAACACACTACCTGGGTCTTGTAACAATTCGAACTTTCTTTTTTGTTGTTGTGCATAAGCCAACTTGAAAATTATTTCTATTGTCCACTGTGTGGTTAAATTCTCTATAAACAAATTACTTGTGTGATTTAGAGGAAAAATAGCTCAGTATGATTAGATACTGGTATGAAAATTTATCAAGACAGCCTTGGTACTTATCAAATTCAATTAATTACCCAATAAAGCTGCTATTGAAATTCCTACATGCATAGGTAAGCATGCAAATTGTGCTTTTATTTGCCATTTCCTTTTTTCTTTGTGTTTCCAGTTTGAGAGTTTATTAACTTTGTTACACTCTCTGCTGACAGTGTTATTATCCATTCACATTTTTGTTTGTTTTATCTGTCATGGTTACTTTTTTCTTATAATTTTGACCCTTGCCGAAGATTTAGCTAGTGGTTCCGGCACCTGCCTCACAAGTGCAAGGTCCTGAGTTTGATCCCGGTAACCACATACAATGCTGGGCGTGGAGACTCACACCCACCAGCAATCAATACCACATACCACAGTGCCGGGCGTGGTGGCTCATGCCTGTAATCCCAGCACTCGGGAGGCAGAGGCAGGAGGATTGCTGAGTTCAAGGCTTGCCTGGGCTACATGGTGAGCTCAGGGCCAGCCTGAACTATAAAGCAAGACCCTATCTCAAAAAAAAAAAAAGTTTTATTATGGTACACTGGCTTCCCTTATAATACACCTTCCCATATGGATTTTATATAACTAATATTTCTGAATAATAATGTACATAACATCTGAAATAAAATATATACAGAAATAACTGAAATTGATTTTCTTTTCTTTTTTTAATTTTTATTTATTTATGTATTTAGAGACAGGGTCCTGCTTTGTATTTCAGGCTGGCCCTGAGCTTACTATGTAGCCCAGGCAAACCTCGAACTCAGCAATCCTCCTGCCTCTGCCTCCCCAGTGGTGGGATTATAGGTGTGATCCACCATGCCAGGCACTGTGGTATATGGTACTGATTTCTGGTGGATGTGAGTCACCACGCCCAGTATTATTGTATGTGGTTACGAGGATGGAACCAGGGACCTTGTGCTTGCTAGGCAGGCATTGGAACCACTGAGCTAAATCTCCAGGCCCAAATTGATTTTATTTTTAGTCTGCTACCATGTTGTAGAAGCTCTGTGTTTGTATAACTTTATAACACTAAATACAGTAACATATGAATGAGCACGTATAGCATTGTATCACAGGACACTGATTCTTCAGCGGCACTTTGCTGTGCTGCTGGCACTTTACATGTCAGTTAACCTGGAACTTCAAACTACCTAAAGACAATATGCCTGCAGTGCATTACAACTGGGCCAATATGTTAGGATGGACAAAACAGATGACTTCACACACAGAAGGGCTAAATACTGCTATGTAAGAGCACATGGTGAACTCTACTAAAACAGAACCTTGGATAAATACAATATTTTTAAGATTTTCACTTTTAAACAGAAAAATGCATGATGTTTAAATAATTGTATTTATTAGATTAACAAGTATATTCCTTATTTTAAAAAGTCACTTCTGGTTCCAGGTTTTCACACCTCATTTATTCTCTAGTACTCGTATATTTCCAGGGGCTTAAGTATGTTCACAGTCCTCCAGCAAGCAAGGACCTTTGTCTGCCAGTGTGAGTGAGTTGAGGGAGGACTCCCGGAAGGCCCTGCTCCTCTCAGCCAGCCAGCAGTAGTGTGCTCATATGCAGAGCACAGCATAGGCACTGGATAAGAGTTCAGCAAACTAATATTTCTTCAATTCAAATTCCACTGAACTAAAGTTTGAAACTGCCAGCAAGCACTCTAAAGATGCCTAATGTGAAGAAATTAGTTGTTTCAATTTATCGTTGATAACATACTTTTAAAATTTTGCACAGAGATAAGATCACATGAACATATTTCTAGAGCCTTTTGAATGACCTCATAAGAGCCCTTGCAACTGAGGGGGTCTCAAAACTAGTTTGATTATCTTTAGAATAAATACACTGTAAGTTAAAAGAGTGTAGAAAACTCAAGATCAGGAAGCAGCCAAAGACTCCATGCCCAGCCAGGACTCCAAGGAGGACTAATAAGTGTCCAAGGGACTAGAATCTCAGTACCAAAACATGTCCACACCTACGAGACATAAAAATCACATGGACACTGCCCACTAAGGACTTCAAAAACCTGGATAGTTATGATCTTACCAAACATTTAAGGTCAACTTTCAACTCAAGCTTCTGCCATTACCATTGCTATTGTTTTGTAATCTTCCTGCTCCCCAGAAATGGCCAGTTTATAATTAGCTGGACAAGAGGGGGTTCTCAGTAGACTCGTGGACAATAAAGAAATATATTACACCTTGAGTTCAGGTTGAAGTTCTTGGCCATAAAACCATCATGTACTGATATGTTATTACCAAAATCTGTCTTAGTAAGCAGAGGCATTAGTAACACATCCATATCTTCATAGAGAAAGACATTAGCTAAAGAAAATATTAAAGACATTATTTACACTGTAAAAAAATCAGAAGATAGTCATGACACTCCTACTTTGTATTTATGGGTATTTTCCTTTAATCAACAATGTAAACAGTGGCTGGTTTCTGGTTGTGTAGTACATTTTTTTTTTCTTCAACATGGAGACCAAAATTCAGAATGTAAACACTTTATTGGAAAAACTTTGTATACTGCTTTGGACTAAGGTTTTCCCAGGCTGTCTGCTGTAAAATAATCAAAGACCCATGACTGGTCTTGTACTTCCATGAAAATTTCTGGATCGGTTCACCACCTTTACAGTATGCCCCCAGTTTCCAGCCCCCACTGGGATAACAGGAAGCTTGCATTCCCAGCCTCTTCAAAAAGCACAGTAATGTAATGTATTTTTACAGAACCTACTGCCTGACAAGTAATCGGTTCCTTGAAAATGATCTCACTGAGCAGAGCTCACAGCATTGCATAATATACAGATTAGATCTTTGCTAGCCAATGTGAAACATGACATAGTGCGAGTTATTCCAGCAAATACAAAACCACTGCAGCATGGGACTAGTAAGCTCCTACAAATGGGGTAAACCTGAGTGGGGACCAGTGAGGAGGTGCACGCTGCCACTCTAATTTTCTAGAGACAGTTTTATGTGTCCGAATCAAGACAAGTAGTACATAAAAGAGATGTCCATAATAACTACTGTGAAACATACATCCCAGTTCTGTTATGCCACAGGGTAAATGGGTGTCAATATTTTTTCTCTTAGATTACAAAAAAAAAAAAGCTGTTGAGTGCTTTGGTACAACTTAAAAGACAATGGCGTTGCAATATTTTCCTCTCCTAAAGAGATTGATTTCTAGCACCTGTAAGACATGTATGTGGGGGCTGGAGAGTTAGCTCAGTGGTTCTGGCACCTGTCTAGCAAGTACAAGGTCCCTGGTTTGATCCCCAGTAACCACATACAACAATACTAAGTATGGTGTCTCACACCCACCAGCAATCAGTACCACATATCAGAAATGCTGGGCTTGGTGGCTCAAACCTGTAATCCCAGCACTCGGGAGGCAGAGGCAGGAGGATTGCTGCGTTCGAGGCTTTCCTGGGCTACATAGTGAGCTCAGGGCTAGCCTGAACTACAAAGCGAGATCCTGTCTCAAAAAATAGAAAAAGAAAAAAAAAAAGAAACGTATATGGTTACACGTGTTTTCATCACTCTGAGGTTATGACGTTATGCTGCTCCCACTTGGATCTAGAAGGAAATGTTGCCTCTCAGCATCTGAGTTGAGAAAAGGGACAAGGTAGATCACTGCGCTCACTCTCTCCTGAAGGCACATTTGTCTACTGCAGTCAGAGGAGCATATAACCCAAATGACTTTTCTCCAAGACTAGGGGGGTCTCACTGATTTAATCACCCTCCATCACCAACATGGTAGAAGTGCCCACAGCCGGCCTTGGGTCACCTTGAAGCCATGACGGTGTTCTACCACTCAAGGAAGCCATTTCTTCAGAGTAATACTGCCATGTGGCTTGAGTACACATGACCTGAGTGCTGTCCTTTGTGACTTTGCGCAAGTGCTGCCTACCTCTCTTAACTTTTTTATTTTTATAAAGATAATGCCATAAGTATTTTCCTTTCATATGAATCAAGACAATACATAAGTGTCTGGCTCAGAACAGAGGTTAACACATCCAAGCTCTGGAGAGGAGCAGATATGGTCCTTGGGTTTGTGCCAACCAGTGTGACATCATCACAGTTACAACGTTTTCATCACATGTGCACGGAGCCCTACTCTGTGCCTGGTGCTGGGATGAACACCAGTGAGAGCAGTGCCAAGACACAGACAGCGTTCATGGCTCAGTTCAAGGGGCCAGTCCCAGGGGAGCTTGAGCAGGACACACTCTCAGTAGGGCGTGTGCTTCTCTTTGAGCCACACCACTGCCTCAAGGGAAGATAAGACAAGTGGCACGATCAAAACAACCATCACTGTTCACAAAGTGGCAATCACTTGAAATTATTTAGAAATAATAGGGCAAATGGCTTTAAGGAATTTTTTAAATACTGAAGACCACAAATCAAATAAATCAACTCACCTTTTGAAGTTGTGAGATACTTTCTCAGAAGTCTGCATTATAAGTAAAGGCATTTACCTCCAAACATTGTCCTCTGCTGTGTTTCAGAAATCCTATTAACCCGCATCACCCTATGATGCCATTAAGCACTCTGTTCATCAAAATAACAGTGTTTTCTGAGCCCAAGGTTTTCCGTGGGGTTCGCTTTCTTCTCCAGACAGAGGATTCATTCCTCCTGGCAGCTGGACTGTGGCAGCCAACACGGTCAAATTGGATTTTGCATCACAAGTTAGTAAAATACCATTCTGTTTCCCAGATGTGAACATCATCACCTCAGTCTGCTCATTTCACTGTCTATGATGCACCAAGTGATGCTGTTAGTGTTGGAGGAAGGAAAGTGAATAGAATTGATAAATTTTAAGTCTCTTAGGTTATAGGAGATTACATTCTGATTGTAGGAAAACTTAGTAGTTTTTCCATTCTTCAAGAAGGTGGATATGGTATAAAAGAAGTAAAGCTAAAATACTGAATACTTCTATTTTATTTGTTCTTAAAATACATTTTCTTACATTTTAACCAAGATGTATTTTATACTCAATAGATTCTTCCAGTAAATTTCACTTATGTCTTAACAGGGGTTCCACTTGTTATTCTAATTTAAAAAAAAAAAACCCTGACTTCTATAACAGATAAATCTCAAGTTTCTGAAATTTGAAGTGATAAAAGTTTAGTTCTTGTACTCCAGGACTAGTGTTCCTTTTTGGGTAGCTCTCTAAGAATTATTTAGGACTAGCCTCAGAGTGATGGCCCTTTGGTCCAGACTTTTTTTCCTTGCATGATTTCCACTCTGCCAAGCAGAAGGGAGAGGAAGTAGAAGACCGTACCAGGCAGGATTCCACATACAAGGTCAGAAGTCGGTCAGAGCACATCTGCCAACATCCACCAGGACCAGCACCCCGTCACATGGCCCCACTTACCTTCAAGAGCATCTGGAAAATCGAGTTAAGCTATAAGTACAGAAAGAAAATAAGACAAGTTTGTTGACCAACCAGCTGGCCCTTTTTATCCACATTTAGAATGATTCTTTGTGCTTCTTGTCTCCTCTGGTATTTTCAGAAGCACGGGATGGTGTGAAGGATGTGCCAATGGCATCTCAGCATTCTCTAGCCCTTCCTAAGGTGAGCAGGAGCATCAGTCTTTTACAGCAATATAATGACTTGGGCATTGTCAGCATTAGGAGGACAAGCCCACTGTGTGGCTTTATCAAGAGATAAAAATTCATGTCCTCTAGAAAGAAAACAGCAAAATTTCACCTGTTTAAACCTCAATGCAATTATCCAGCCAATAACTACAAACAAAACATCTAGTTTACCCCTGTCTCTCAAAGACGCTGAAGAAGTAGGAACTAATCAGTCACCTGAGGAGCTGAAATGTCCACAGTTGAAAGACTAACCTACACAAGGAGACCAGAGAAGAGTTCATTAAACTGTGCACGGCTGCTTTTCACTGAAGTGGTGTTCACAGAAGGGAAGGATTCCTATAGGATGAAAATGCTCACCCCCTTCATATTTCCATCCTCTAAAGGCTAGTGGTCGTTGTGCAGGTAGTGAGCTCTGAGTCAGCACTGCAAGCCAGCTTTCTCTTCTTTCCTCTCTCTCTTCTCCTCTCTCTTCCTTCCCTGGCACACCTAAGCAGGCAAGTTGCTAGGTCTAGACCTAGAATATGACAGAACATTCTCCACTTCAGCCTATCACTACTCCACCCAGCATCAAAGCTCTGCCCTGGGATATCACATTCTTTCCCAAACAAGTCAAGCTGTGCTTCCTTTCCTACTTACCTCTTTTATACCTAAATCTATGAGCCAGAATTAAAAGGCAACCTCCCCTGCAAGTGAGAACCAGGATCAGCAGTGGGATGTCCACAGGCCTTGATTTGGCCATTAGGACAAGTAGGAAGCTCACCTGACAGGTTACACTTGTTAGTAACTGGAGTCTTTGAGCATTCACTAATACAGTCTTCCCTCTCACTTAGTCCATCAGGCAAGTTTTTGCATTGGGTACTTTTGGGGCTCGTAAGAGATTGAGGCACCAAAGAATTAGTGCTTAGCCTGATTCTATATGCTGGATGATCCTATCCTTCCTCCTCTCAACCAGAAAACTTTTGAGAAAAAGGGGTCCATTCATAATGACTCCACTGACATAAAGATGCAAACGGCAACTGTCCTAAGCAAAGTGGGATGCGCTGTCCCCCGGAGAAATAGAGTAGGAACTGAAATGCTGAACAGAACATTAGCCCACACATTTGATATTTATTCTTCTACACGGTATCTGTACTAAGAAATGCACATGGAAAGCTGTACTGGGTCCACCTGTTGTAGTTAAAATGTGGTTTATGTTGCCTGGGTCCCTTTTCTTGGACCTTGGTCCCTGGTACAGTTATGATGGGAGGCAGGAATCTTAAGAGGTGAAATCTAGTGGGAGGAGTTTCTCAAGTCAAAGACGTTCAGACCAGTGAACATGGTCAAAGTTTCTCTCATGAGACCCTGGTTAGCTGTCACCAGCGCATCCTTACAGAAGCCCAGCCTGGCCCCAGCCTCTCTCTCTCGGGGTGCCAACTGAGAGCCCTTGCTCCCACTGCCATCTGCCATAACCCAAGCAGCCAAGAAGGCCTTGACCAGGGCTGAGCCAATTCAGATCCCACTCCCTTGACCTTCAGAAATGTGAGCTAAATAAGGTTCTTTTTCTTTGTAAGTGGATTGCTTTGGATATTTTCTAATGGCAATAAAAAGCAAACATTAGGCCATCCTAGAGTACAATATTTAAAATAAGCTTTTGAGGATTCCAAATAATGCTTGCAGAATCTAAAACAATACCAGAAAATGTCCAGTAAAATTCACAGGTGTTTAATTCACAAAGTAAGACAAACTGGCCTTTAAATCCAGGTAATTTAGCTTTAAAGAAAAAGCAAGAGGAATATAGATCTAATCAATTCTGCTGTACATCTAATAAAAGATATTGGACACAGCACCCCATGCTGCAACCAGTGATTTGTATGAACAAAAACAGTCTGGCACCAATGGTGTGTGTGTGTGTGTGTGTGTGTGTGTGTGTGTGTGTGGTACACAGCTTGTCTCTTGAACTGTGAACAGAGTGGTCATAGAATTATCATCCCAACCAGAACATATCTGGGAGTAACAGGTGCTTCTCCACTTCTCCTACTTAATGTATCAGGGAAACAGATAGAAATCTACTGCCCAGGCAAACTGCACCATATGGTCATCCTTTATAAAGGGGAGGCTTTTCCTCCTTATTTGGCTACCACTGTTTCTGCACAGGAGAAAACCAAGACTTGTGTCCAATTCCAGTCAAGTCTACTTTTGCTCTTCAAAGAAAGTTAAGGTTAATAAGGGTTTTTCTAGAAGATGTATTATTTCCTTTTATTGAATTAGCATACCATTTAGAAATGTCTCTCATTTATAGGAAAAACTCTAGAGGGTAAAACAATCACAATTCCTGCATATGCTTCTGACTATAAATAACATAAATGTTTAATTTATGTATTGCTCAATGTTTGTTTACTTTTATTACTAATAATGTGTGTGCCTTAGGCTATGACAATGTTACATAAAAACAACTTCTTAGCTCACTAGTACTGCAAAATAGCTCTTCACAAATAAGTAATATTCATGCATTGAGGGAAATGACCAGTTGTCAGATGAAACAATAGGCCCATTTAGCCTAAAGTTTAATTCAAACAACTTTAATTTCAGCAAACTCAAATCTGGATCTACTTTATTACTGATAATATAATCTGCAGTTTATTTACTTTTCAATTATTAAAAAAATGAAATTTTATCCAGAAATTATGCAATAAAATACAAGCAAGGAATTGCATAAACAAAAAATTAACTTGTTGGTACACATGCAGAAACTGGCCATAGATTTGCACATATCACTTAAAAGATACAATTCACTTTAGTTATGCTGTTTTCAAAGCCAAAATCCCTGTCCCAGAACAGTTTCCATGCACAGCTGCTCAGACACACTTGCTTGGATCTGATTACCTTGCGATCAGGGACAAGGGTCCTTTGGGTCTCACCAATTGCTTTCCTACTGGGCCCTGGGGAGTGATGAGAGAGGTGAGCCATTTAGCTCCATATTGGATTTGGCCAGGGTGTGATTATTGCCTGTGCTTCATGTTTCCTCTGGGTACATAAAAATTCTGCTCTGAATCCTCACTACCACAATGCACCCCAAATGCTCAAAGACTCAAGCGTATAGAATAAGAGCAAAGAAATAACTCAAACATACTCTACCCACAAAACACTCAGAAGACACAGAACAATACCTTCCAAATCAGCAGTACAGTAAATGTAAATCTCTGATATCATTATTATAAGAACTATAATAATAATTTGTTCTGTCCTCCCTCTTAGACTCTCTTGGTATTTTTTTTTCTATAAAGTTTCATTCAAGAGGTTAGACCACTGCTTATTTTTTTAAGAGACTGACATGGAAACTCACATTCATGGATCCTCCACTTCCTTGGGAATAAAGAACCCAAGCAATTCTTCAGAGCAATGGTGTGCTGGTGATTTTGCAGGTGCCAAATGCACGCCAGCATTCAGGTCTGCAGAGATACTTGTGTGTCAAATGCATAAGTTCCCTTTGTGTTGAAACAACCCATCACATTTAGTAATGTAAAATTATGATCATTTCATTAGGCTCACAGACTATATAGTTAGGACTGAGGAACTGTATCCCATCTCAGTGTCTAAGGTGTTGGCCAAAAGACCTGCACTTCTGAGAAGTGGAAGAGTGAGAGCAGAGGAGCTACTGAAGAGACGTCACCTTCATTCATAGGTTTGGGGTCGGGTGGATGACTTAAAAATTGGAACAAGACCTATGGGCATTGCCTCTCCCTGTGACTTGAGTTTCTTACAGCATGGAGGTAGGTTCTGAGTGAGTTGCCTATGAAGACTTCCAATGGGATATGAAGAAGGTACACAGAGATCGCCAATTGCCTTGTGCACCTTTGGTCAAAGCAGTTACAAGTCCAAGTATATGCATGTGGACATGGTCTTGTCCCCTAGGAGGAGGATGGCAAAGAACTGTGAAGCAATGTTTTAAATCTGTCATGTAGGTGTTAGCAAGCATGTCCCTTTGGCCTTCTCTTCCCCCATCAGAATTGAGGCAGGCCATTAAAGTCACCACTGCAACTGCCACTGTGAGCTTTATTTTCCAAGGATCACACAAGCTAAGAGGTGTTTCGTGTGGCAAAAAGAATATTGTTGCCAGTAGTTTTGCCACACTCCAGTGCAAAAAGGAGTACAGAAAATACTAACTGCAAACCACTGATTCAGGACAAGACTCGAGACAGACCCATGCAGGGCACACCACGGTCCATGTTGGCCAGGTGGTTTGCCCTGTGCCCTGCTCACTCTTGCTAATCATGGAGTATTGGGAAATCATGGCCCACCCAGTTGAGACCTTAACCCTTCCCAGGGACAGATCCCAGACTTCATCACCCTTATCTTCAGCCTGGCATTTATAGTCAGAGTAGTACTGCTCCTCTCAGACTAGTCCTAGGTAAAACTAATTCTCTGCAGTCAAATTGTTAAATGGTTTTAGGATCGTGAACTGAGGCAATTAGCATAACGTCTTCAGTTTTAGTGTTTTGCTCTTGGACTCTGACAGCCCTTCTGTTGGCCACGGTACTCTGTTATTACTGACAGTGCTCTCTCAGTCCGTGTTCATACCTTTGTCTCTTACAGCTATGGAGCCTGGGAAGCCCAAGAGCAAGCTGCCAGAGGTTTTCCGATTTGCAGAGGGTTCTTCTGTATCTTCGTGGAGCTCCTTTCTCCTCTCTTTATGTAAAAGCATTAATTCACCATGAAGTTCTGGCCTTACAATGCAATTGAACACTTGTTCCATGCCCAAGTCTGTCCTCAAATACCATTACCTTCAAAGTTAGAATTTCAACTCATGAATGGGGGAACAGAAACCTTAAAAATATCTTTAACAATGATGACTACAGTATTTTGACCAAGGGATTTTAAGGTATTGAAAATGACAGATTGGTTTGTCTTCATGCTGGTCGTAAATAATTGGTCTTCCTTTTCTACTCTATCTAACTATTAAAACTTGGCCTTATGAGTTGGAGAGATGATGGAGAAAATCATATATCTGTGTGTATTCAGGCTTGAAAGGTTTATGGTTTCTATGAATTTTAGTTCTGCTCTTCCCTATCAGTATCCTCTTGTCCAGTGATCTTAATCAGTTCCCCTATCTGAAAAACAGTGAAAAAGCTTTGATATGGTGGCTGTAAAGCATGAGTGAAATTATGCATGTAAAGTGTTTAGCATATTATAAATATGCAGTAAATTAGTACATGTTACCCATTCTTAGCTATTATGATTCCAGTCCCAGCTGGAGTTGATGATTTTAACTTTTCCTTCTCTCATTCTGTATAATCACAATTTTGAAACTTCATTTATCCCCTAAAATTTTATCATTTCCATGCTTACTCTAAACTGATTGCTTCCAAGGTTACAGAAAAATATCTTTCTCTAAGAGGTACCTGGACATCCCCCAAACTCTAGAATTAATTATAGGATCTTAGAGTCTTGAATTTCAGAATATGCTTTCTTAAATATCTATTTTTTCCTATCCCCCCAACTCACACACATGCACGTACGCACACACACACACAAGAACATGAAGTTTATTCAAAAAGTATGATGGATGTTTGACATTTTTAAATTATTACAATTAAACACATAGCATTATTCTCCCTCAAAATACCCCTCCTCACTGCAAGCATGTTTATCCCATTGTGCTTGTACCGCTATGGCTGCCTTGATAGTGTCTTGAATTTATTCACAACGTTTACCACTCATGGTCGTTTAGCTTTGGGGGAAGAGCCAGAAGTTGCGTGGTGCCAGGTCCATTTCTTCAGTGTAGCTTGGCAGCAACACCATTGTATTTTTTACCACACCTTGTAAATATGCAAAAGAGCTGTTTCAGGAAGCAAAATAAATCGACACAGAAGGTTAAATACATGAGAAACTAGAAGTAAAAATAATTTAGGAGGAAGACAGATGATAAGGAAAAGGGAGAGACTATGGAGATGGAAAGGGTCCTGGTTCAGGGAGAGATGGAAAGGAAGCCAGAGGAGGGGGAGAAGGAGGGTCATCATGTGACAAGTGTATGTGCTGGTTCCCTACAATGATTGCATGTATTAAGTATTGTAAGCTGATACTAATAAAAGATGCAAGAGAAAAAATTTTAGCTTTGCTAGTGCATGTTGGCAGTACAGGAAGTTTGCACTCATTTTAGATGATGCACCTTGATTTTTATTTTTGTTTTGTTTTGGTTTGTCCCTCCCTCCCTCTGTCTAGATCTCTTTGGCCATTTTCTTTTTGTTGTTATTTATTGAGGTGGCAAGAGTAATGGAATGTGTGTCTGAAGAAAAACGAAATATTTTGGAGGAATTTAGTAGCAATGTCTTTTACTGGAATAAATACTTGCTTTTTATTTAAACAGTCACTGTGTGTCTTGATCAGCCCTCACACATGGACCACTAACGGAAGTTGGCCTGGCACCGACAAGCCCACCCTGTCCTCCATGCCCCTGCGTGTTGCCCTCTGGGGCCCTGTGTGTGTGAGAGAGAGAGAGACTGTCCCTCAGTAATTCCCATTACGGGAATTTGGGAACCAGAGCAGAACTCACCGTGCTACACAATCTCTTACCCACACGGCAGAGCCTACACTCACCAGAGGCCGGTATGGGGCAAGGTGGTCCCCGAGAGCCATTCCAACTGCAATTGCCCATCATTATAATGTTTTAATATTCACGAGCTGTGGCCGGTGATGGTCTGGAATCTACCTGTACTGTTTCACAAGAGCTGATCATTAACTTTTCAAGAATTTTTTAGTCAGTTGTTAAACAAAAACCACTATTAAAAATTAAATTATGTAAATTTACAATTAAATGAATTATTAAAAACAAAGATAAATAACCCAAAACTCATTACTTCCTAATTATTTTAGTATATATTTTTGTTATGTACATGTTTGAGGCTCAGGCCTATTGCAGGGTATATAATGATGTGCTGATGGAGAGTGTGTTAATAATGCAGATTAACTGTGAAAATAAAAAAAATAAAAAAAATAAAAAATAATGCAGATTAAATCTACAAGTGTCTGTTGTCATTACAACGTGAATAACACAAAAATAGAAGACTATGCTGCCAATATTTCACACAGAGGAGCAGCTCCCACCACTGATGCATGGTGAAGTCCTGGCACACACACTTGCTATTTCATTTCAATTTGTTCTTATGCATATTGCAAATAAAAATACTGATCAATAAGCATATCCAGCCAACCTCAGTTCATCCCTTATGACCAGGGGCGAACGAGACAGAGATGAGGGGTTCAGCAAAAATTGTCCACAGTATTCAGCAAGGTTCAAGTGGCTCTATGATATTTACATGCAAGAAGAGCAAGGTGTATTGTATTTCTTTTGTCAGTTGCGTGCTATCCTTCCTTTAGGTCCATAAAACTTTTTTTTTTGACAATCTAATTGTGAGGCATTTACTAGCACTTCCTTGGTGCTGCGACTGCTTGCTTCTATTAGTTCCTTAAAGAGAGGACAGACGGAGCTTAGGAAATCTGGTTCCTTTTCAGTGCCAGGTGTGTGTGTTGGGGGGGCAATTACAGACCTCCAAGGCATTGATCTTTACTTCTTCAAATATTTGATCTTAGTCCATTTCTGTACCTGATTTTGTAAAGGCTAAGGAGATAGTTTATAAAGAATATGTTTGGTTAGCTAATGGGCCTAGAATCAGACAAGTCCATAAGTTGGGGACACTCCCCTTGGTGGGGCACGTCACTTGGTGAGACAGAACAAAGGCACCGGCTCAGCTTGTTCCCTGGAAAGTCCCTGATGGCATCATGGCAGCTGTGTGTTTCATCTCATCCTAATGATCTCAGAAGCCCCAACCTCCAAATCCACTAACATTTTAATTTGCAGATTAAGTTCCCAACACATGAACTTTTGGAAGATGCATTCAAATTACAGTGACCTGTGACAGCATCTTTGCCTTATAACATGACAATGATGAAATTAAGCCCATCTGATAACAGACCTGTGCCCTTGATTAACCGAGAAAGGAGCTCTGGATTTAGGATACAACCAACGTTCTAGAAATAGCCAGCTCTTCAACACTACAAGCCAAAAAGGTCCTTTAAACAATGTCCAAGTAGAGGACTAGATCTGTTCTTCTTTGAGCTGTTTTCTTACTGTCAGACAAGTGCTAACCGCTCTTCCTCCTGTTCCACAGAACCCTGTGGATTCCATCAGGTGTGAGAGAAGGTCTGACCTAAGCTTTAGGCGTAAGAGGAGCCGTGCCCATGAGGGATGGCACACACAAGATGTACACACCAGCCTGGCCCATGTGTATCAAAACAATTTTCTGGAGATGTGAAGACGAGAGAATGGTTCAGCACTCAGACGGGAGGACAGATAGAGTCTGAAAGACTAAATCTATGCAGCACAGAAGAGGATACTCAAAGCGACATGGTTATTGTTATACATTCTTTCAAGATAAGAGTAAAATACAAGAAAACTATTGGTAGCATGGACTAGTGGGAGGAAATGGAGATAGTATTTGATGCAAAGGTTAAAATGATTTCCCTTGGGTTACAGAAAATATTTCTTAAAAAGTCATTCATAATAGCCTTCCAATCTATGATATTCTTTCTAATGAATATTAAATAATAAATTAAATGTTACACAATACAAGGAAAATAATGAGAAAGTTTCAGAGTGAACATTTATTACAACTCTGTGCCAAAAGATTGTATAAATATGTAATTTAATATTAAGACTATACTTTGTTTCATAGATTCACTGACTCTTGGGTCATATTTTTCCTCAGGATATGCCTCACTCAACAATAACAGATCCTGGTGTTTTCCTGTTTTATATTTCTCATGATGAGAAACTGAATGTATATGATTCTAATGCGTCACCTCACTAAGAGCACAAGATAGAATCCTTCCTTATTGCTTGGATTATAACACATTTTCAAGATAATCACATATAGAATCTTAACAGAGTTTATTGAGTTCCTACTGCATGGAAGCCATAGTATCAATGGAAGAGATAATTAAGTAAAATACAAATGCTTTTACTCTAAGAGCCTGCATCAAACTAAGAAGCTATTACATTAAAAATAATTACCTCTGCTTTATTGTCTTCGGAAATCTCTAATTTGTAGTTTATGAGATGAAATTTTTCCTCCCAATCACTCTAAATCAAGAGCTTTTGAATACATTTAACACTGTTGTTTACTTTCTTTCCCCCTTTAAAAAAAAGAGCTGGAAAGAAAGTGTAGAAATGAGATCAACAAATAGATTCAATTATTTACCATCAGAAGTTTCCTCAGAGCTGCCAGTAAATCCCTTGCAAAGTACATAATTAATATTTATGAGTGAGCCATGTAGTGTGACTGCAGCCACTGTTTGGTAATGTTTTTAACTTCTGTACGGTTTCATTTCCTTAGACTTATGATAGAATACTTTGATTCCATTCCCTTGAGGGAGGCAGACACAGTTTGAGGTGGAAAAGGAAAGGATTTGAAATTTTTTAAAAAATTAATCCGGGTTGGATCGTCCTTCCTGGTTGGCAAAAAGGAATCAGTTTGCATCTGCTAGAGGTTCTTATAACTTGATCCAAGCTCAAGAAAGAGACAAAGCCACTTAAAATAATTCAGGGTTTATGGTGCTTTCAGGACAAGGTGACTATCATTTTTCTACCTCAGTTCTGAAGGTACTGGCAGGAAGGAAGGAATTTTGGCTGTGACAATGTATGTGAGCATCCCACGAAATCTTGTGATCTGTTTCTGGTGGGGAGACTAACAGATTGGAAGTCCTGTATTCATCATCACTTGCAGAACTCTGGGCCGTAGTCTCTCTGCTAAATGACCAAGTGGAGAAGAATTTCCTCAATTAATATTAGGCTGAAGTTTAGGAAGATAGAAAGGTGAAGGGAATATTTCCACACAGTGATGGAGGTTCCCAAAGATAGTAGGAGACTGGAGAAAAAGTACTAAAGGTGGGGGGGACAGAAAAGAGAGGAAATACAGATGAAGGAGAATAGAAGAAAGGGGACTGCATGTGGAGCCCTCCACTTTTGAGACCAAATCTTTAGATAATGATATACTCTCATCTGAAATCTGAGACCTTAGCAGAACTCTCTTCAACCTCTATCCCGGTATTGCAGTTTATTTCTAGATGCCCCCTCAAAGCCTCAAGTGCTCACAGGTAGGGCTTCTGGGAAGAGACTGGGTCATGAGTGTGCGATACTGGATTAGTTCGCTAATGGTTTACTGCTGGGCGTGACACTGGAAGGTGAAGCCTGGTGGGAAGAAGTGAGTCATTATGTATCAAATGTATATATCACCATGCATGACAAACATGCCAGAAAAATGTATACACATTTCAACAGTTCACTGTAGTAATAAATATCTAGAAGCTTATAGCCACCACTTGGAGCACCTCTAAGTGTAGAGGTCATAGATGACATATCAATTTCATGATGTCTCAATAAATTTTGTGTCAGATATTTTGCCCTAGCAATGAGAAAGTAACTGAGACAGATTTCTTGGAAAAGACCAGCAGGATGGGAAAAAGAAGAAATGATGGCTCCTTTCTTTCCTTTCGCAGGGGCTTAATCACCAGCGTGATCGGGAGGGGATTTGTCCTGCCCCACCCGTACCACAATCCGGAGATCTCGGGGCAGAGGCATGAGAAGCCGCAGAAGGGAGAGACACAGGACTGCAGCGGCAGAGAAGGCTGCTCTCGCCGCAGTGGCTGCCTGCCGTAATTCTGAAAGGAGCTGTCTTCCAGACTAGAGCCATAAATCTTCAAAGGTGCTCTCAACATGAAGTGAAATAATATAGATAAAAATACTTTCCAATCTATAAAGTTTTATACAAATAAAGATATTATTATAAATTATGTATTAATAATTACATACATTTTAACCCAAAGTTACTCATCTGGCTACCATTTCAAATACTAAAGTCATTTTTAATGCCTGCATAGTAACATTTTCGGATTAAATACATATAATCATTCCCAGGATAGGATAAGACTATGAACAAACATTTATAGCCCACAGGGTAAATGAGAAGGCAAAGCGTGTGGTCACCGAACTATTATGGAGAATCTACTTTGTCCCAGACAGTGTGAAAGGTGCCACAAGCAGGAAAAAAAAAGAGAAGAAGAAATGAAAAAGTCAAGAACAAGTTGTGCTCCTCAGACATGTCAGTCTCACTGAGGAGACCAAGGACAGTCTGCTGGAATTGAGGACAGAACGTGCTGTGACAGCATAGCACTTTTCTCAGGGACAAATCAAAGAGAAAGAGGCCCTATTTCAAGGAGTTAGCCTATTATGTGGACCTTAGGGTTAGCGTGATGACTCTCACTGTGAGCTCTTGAGACGGCGTTAACAATGAATGCCCAGTGTCAGAGGCTGGCAGGTCTGTTGTTACCAAGAATCAAATTCTTTAAAATCTCCGGTTTGCAAGGCACATAAACTCATTCTAGAATAGGGTATATGTGGAGAGGGAACATGAGCAGTAGAATAGTAATAAATATTGAAATATACAGAACAAAGCTCAACCTTGCAGAGGTGATATCCTGCAGTAGACTAGAGTTTGGGCTCTAAATCGTGACACCTATGTCTGAATTTCACGTTCTAGTCCCTACTCACTGCTTGACTTTGGGTGATCACATGACCCTGGGAGAGGCATCACCGTCGGTCTCCGTGAGCTCTGAGAAATCATGAGCTGAGGAGTCGCTGAATATCTGTGCAGCACCAATGACCAGGTTCTTTTTTCCAACCTCTGCAAACTCAGGGTCCCTCCACAGATCGGTTTCCTGTCACTCTGTTCCCTTGACCACTACTGTGACTCAGCACTTCTCCTGTTCTGTGTCTACGTAATCCTTCCTTGACGTCTCTGTCCTTCTAATGTCTACTCATCCTTCGTATTCCCCAGTTTCCTCTTTGTGTGCCACTCAGTTTCTGTCCCCCACGCCCGCTCCCACTTATTGTACCATCTTACTCTATCAGTCCTGAACACTCCTGAGGTAGAGGAGTCTGATCAGCTGCCTGGTCAGTGTTTGGTGAGCCAGAGGGACTTCTTGAATTGGACAATGTTTGATAACCATCCAGATGACTTTGGGTTGAGCAGAGAAAGGTCACCCAGGGGCCTGTTTTATAACTCTGTGCACATCTATGGCACATCTTTTTTTTGTTCCATATGTGTATCCATTTACAAATATATTTTTCATGTGGACTAGAAGAATTCAATATTTGTTTGCTTACTGTGTGCTGCCCCAGCATATCTACTAGGTAAGAAGAATATGAAATGGTTCCTACCCCCGGGACGAAGAAACAGAATAGACCTGCAAACAGCTACTTCCAGGGTGAGAGGGAGTAACTGACATAAATATGTAGATACAGGGCCACCCAGATCTGCTGCCTGGTAAAGGGCTTAGGCCAGAGCCTCCTAGAAGGAGGAAGCTACTACATGATGAAGTGTGAGCCTTGAACTCTGCCCGTAGGACTTGGCCAAAAGAGAGAAGCCAAGAAAGGCTCCTTCACCGTGTCTCAGAGGGCACTGGGCTGCCTGTGCCTCCCAGCCTACCCCCACCAAATTCAGGCAAATACGTTGCTAAATAACCCTTTTGTCTAATTCATTTGTCTGGCCCTAAAGTTGTATATACTTAATAAGGAGAGAAAAGAAACATTCTGTGGGTAGTGGGTTAATCTGGTAAATTTTGTTTCCATTCTATTGTGTCCAAAACTATCAGAAAGAAATTTTGTCTCTATGGTAACAAGGAGACTTTGTACACCCAGTTCAACTTCCGGACAGTAGGACCAACTAGATCCCAGCAGAAAGCAGAAAGGGCCCTTAAATTCACCAAGATTGGACTTCTGTCTGCACGGGCCACTCTACAGATGAACACACTTTTAAAGGTTTGCACTGCAGAGAAACACAGAGGAAGACACCAACAAAGTCACACCGTGAGGAAATGAGGTTAACAAGCACCTAGGTTTGTCACTGATTTACAAACATCAGTCTTGGTTCTTTATGTGCGTTAGCTCATAGAACCTCACAAGAATCAGGTGAGGTAAATGCTTTTATCCTCATTTATAGATGTTTGGAGTGTGAATGTGAGAAAGGAAAAAATAAAGAGGTTTCATAGTTTGATGACCGGAGGTTAGCAGCAGTCATATGAGATACAAGCCACCCCCCCCCCACCTAAAATCTTCCAAGTCAAGATTGGCAAATTCTATAAGATGAAACTTGTTCATACCATTCCTGGCCACATTTCACTGCTCTCGCAAAAGTCAAATCACCTGAAAAATATGCCGTTCCATTTGTTTGTTTAAAGTAGTATATTTTGTGCACAATTGAATTCCTATGTCATGCATGGATGAAAAATGAAGATAAATATTTCATTAGATTCAAATCAGTGGAGCCTGAGCCAGAACCACAAATCCACTTATTATAGAATGACATGTAAATTAGGAGAGCCAATAGGGCCCATACACTCTGTTCTGTTCCTAGTGAAATATTCCAATACAATCTTATAATTTCACTGATTTCAAACATGCAAGTTCAGGTGCACAAGTAGATAAAGCTGCACTCTTCTCCATGTTCAATTATTGCTGATTCTATTTTCCAAATTTAATCATGGAAATTCTATTGTCTTTTTCAAAAATACTAGAAAAAGAGAAACTAGCTATATTTAGAAATTACATCTCCCAATGCCACCCAAAATAATAGAAAATCTAATTGTTGTCTAACTTTCAGAATTACTGACTGTAAGTTTGGCTGGCCCTGAGCTCACTATGGTGCCCAGGCAAGCCACCGCGAACTCAGCAATCCTCCTGTCCCTGCCTCCCGAGTGTGAAATCCCAGAGAATTTCTGTGAAAGTTACGTTTCTTGAGCCTTCTAGATGAGGCTCCCACTGAGCTCATATCTGCCTGCCTGTGACTATTCAGATCCTCTAGTATTACAGTGCCCTTAATAACCAGTGTGTTTTCCTCTGTAAAGAATGCACAAGAAGTAGCTTGTATCATATACTGGTACAGATTCCCCAATGTTATATGTGATTGTGAGATGTATTTAAATTGTACCAATAAAGAATTCAATTAAAAAAAAAGAATGCCAGCCTCCACCTTAGACAACCAGGAAATGAAACCCTTGAAGTTTGGGTCAGTGGGAAAGAGATTGTTACATGTATTTGACCAATTTACTGAGTGTTGACCTTGGAGTTGAAGCTCTTAAGGCTCTGAACATACACCAGTGGAGAAAACTAACAAAATACATTTTTTTGTAGAGCTTATATTCTAGTAATGATACACAAAGAATAATAAATCAGTAACTGTATGTGAAATGTTATATGGGATGAGTGCCATACAGAAAATAAAGCAGGCAAGATATATGGAAATGTGGGGAGTAAAAGATTACAGATCTATCCACAGTTGCCAGAGAAGCCTCTCTGAAAATATTTGGGTGGAGGTTTACTTGCTATCCTCTTGCCTCAGCCTCCTGGAAAGCTAGGATTGCAGGCACACTGTGCCACACCCAGCTTCTGGCCTTATTTTTCCTGTGTTGTATCTATAAAGGCCTTTGCTACAAAGACTTCCATATTCAGAGGTTCTGGGGCTTCAACATGTCAATCCGAGGATACAGAATTCTACTTACAATGGAAAGTATCAAAGAATAGTAAAGGTGAATTTCACAGAGTCAAACATGAGGTCAGGTAGATGGGAAGGAAGTCGGACTGTACAGGACCCTGAAGATCATGGGGAAGTTGCTTCACTTTATTCTGAACGATGTCAAAAATCACTGGAGAGTGTTTTGAACTATAGAGTTGAATAACCTCACATCTCAACACTTTATTACTTGGGATGACCAGGAACCCTCTGTATCTCCTAGACATGACAGTGAAAGTGTTCCAGTCCTTGAGGAGATACCCTTGGTTGTGACATAGTGATGTCCTTATTGTTGGACCATCACTGTGCTTGTTTTTCATTCAGAAATACAATTTTTTTTAACTACAGTATCTGCTTTAAGTGCCACAGGATCAATGGTGGATTTATCTTTGCTTCTACTGTTATTGTTTTTCTACTTATCTTTCTATTCTCTTTTTTCCCTTTCCTCTTTCAAGTCAATTTTTTTTCTTTAATTTTTTTCACCCTTTTTCATCCTCAACACTGGTCTGTACATTGAGCATTCTATTCCCTAGGTATGTTATCACGTATAATCAACCACGTTTCTTCACATGTCCTGAATTATAAAATTGCTCTCAGTTATTATTGTTTTGTGCAGTCAGATTTGCTGGAGTCACTCCCACATTTACCACAGTTTTTGCTTATTATTTAATCATAAAGTTCAGATCCTCCACTTGGCATTATTTTCTTTTTACATAAAGGAAATCCTTTAATGTAGCTCCATTGTGAAAAACTGTCCCTCTTCAACTTCACTAAGGGTGTTTATATTTCTCCCTCATAAATGAAAGGTAATTTCTTTATTTGCATCAGTTCTTAGAAATGTCTAAGTTCTCAAGGCTTTCTTCCTCTGCATGGAGAAGATATTATTTGTCTGGTCATCCCCAGGTGTCCACCAGGGGTAGTTCTATGACCCTTCATGAAGAGCAAAGCTGGATGTTCGAGTACCTTACATGAGATCAGACTATTTGCGTCTGACCTGCACACATCCTCCAGGATACTTTAAGTCATCTCTTGGTTACATCTCAGCCAATGTGAACGCCATGCAAAAAAGTGGTTACACTGTTCTATTTAGCAAATGATGGCAAGGGAAAAAATTTGCATTCAGTACAGTTACCATTTTTGTGTTTTCAATCTGCTATTGAGGGGCTTAGTGGATACAAAACCCACAGTCACAGAGGGCCAACTGGATTTTTTGTTCTTTTGATATGTAGATAATTCTTAAATATTTTTATTCTACACATATTTAAGATCTACTGTTTGTCACTGATCTTCTCTACTACATTGTATCTTGTTCTTTGCCCTGCTGGTAACTATAGATTTGATTGTTTGTTTCTTTCTTCTTCTTCTTTTTTTTTTTCTGGAACTGTGGATCAGTTCATGACATTGCACATGCCAGGCAGGCATCAGCACCACTAAGCTATATCCCCAACCCCTTAGTAACTATGGATTTGAGATTTGATATCTAACAACTCTTAAAATCCTCAACTGTCATCCCTCAAACACGGTCTCCTCTTCATGCTTTATGTTTCTCCTTCTGGCGTTTGAACTGTATTGGAAATTCTGAGGACATTATGCTAAATGATATAAACCAGACACAGAAGGGCAAATATTGCATTATCTTTCTGACAGGTAGAATTTTTTCTTTTTTGAGACAGGGTCTCGCTTTGTAGTTCAGGGTTCAGGCTGGCCCTGAGCTCACTATGTAGCCCAGGCAAGCCTCGAACTCAGCAATCCGCCTGTCTCTGCCTCCCGAGTGCTGGGATTACAGACATGAGCCACCACGCCCGGCACTGTGGTATGTGGTATTGATTGCTGGTGAGCGTGAGTCTCCACGCCCAGCATTGTATGTGGTAACCGGGGATTGAACTCAGGACCTTGCCCTTGTGAGGCAGGTGCCGGAACCACTGAGCTAACTCTCTGGCCCCTGACAGGTAGAATCTTTACAAGCCAAGTACATACAAGAGAGTAGTATAGCACGGAAAGGGAGACAGAGTTGCTGGTGAAAGAGTACAAAATTGCAGTTATATAGGACAAATAAGTCCAGAAGTCTAATGTACAGCACAGTGGCAAGAGCTAATAATGATGACTTTGTTAGAGATTACATCACAGTATCTCTTACCAAACACAAAAACAGTCATGTGAGGACACAGACACATGCATTTGCTTCACTGTCATATTCAGGCCATCATATATAGGTATATTAAGCCATCCTAGACATTGGACAATTTAAATGTACACCATAAAAGTGATTTGCACTCTGATTTAAATTGAACTATTTTCTTCTTTCAAGATTGCATTATAAAAATTTCTCAAAACCTTCTTCCATTTTCTTGGTTTTAGCTATTTCTAATCTCCTTCACTCATCAATTTTGCTTTTAATTATAATGTTCTTTCTAGAAATTTCAGTTTTTTCTTTGGCAAACCTGTTCAGTAATTTTTATACTGTCTTGATCTTTGTTCATATCTGAAGAGTATCTCTTCTAGCTTAAATCATGTTATATACACTCACTTTATATCCTTTGTATCATAATGTCAATAACTGAGGTTTTGTAGGTCTGAATCTATATACATTGCTGATTGTCATGATTCACATTCATCACTTTGAGTCCCTGTATATTTTATGATTTTTTTGCTAGCTTATTAGCCTGGCCCGAGGATCAGTTATGAGATTACTTCAATACAATTTTTGAGTTAAAGTTTTCAAACCACCTGACTACAGGCTTCTGATTTTAAATCTTAGGAGGAGATATGTATTTTTTCTGCTCAGATTCAATATCTAGACAGTCCTATTCCCTTGCTGTTATATTCCTAAATACATTCAAAATATAATTATTTTGTGTGATAGATGGGCATAATATAAATGTTATAACTTTGAGTGAGAAATGCATAGTTTGAATTCCTCACTGACTACATGGCAAGCAGCCTAGTAGTGCATGTGTGTGTGTGTGTGTGTGTGTGTGTGTGTTTGTGTCTGTCTGTCTGTCTGACATAATGTATAGAATAGACCTGGATGTTAGCTTCCTTAATTATATTCTCACACTTTGCATATGTCACTATTTTTGCATATGTTACCTGTAAGTACTATGAATTTTGTCAAACAGCCAAGGGAGAAAACAATTTGTCTTCTGTCGCATTTTGCATCTTTATTTGTGTAACTTGTGTTCTTTTTTTTTTTTTTTTTTTTTTTTTTTTTTTTTTTTTTTTTTTTTTTTTTTTTTTTTTTTTTTTTTTGAGACAGGGTCTCGCTTTGTAGTTCAGGCTGGCCCTGAGCTCACTATGTAGCCCAGGCAAGCCTGGAACTCAACAATTCCCCCTGTCTCTGCCTCCCGAGTGCTGGGGATTACAGGTGTGAGCCACCACACCTGGCAAATAATTTGTATTCTTATTTTCAACGTCTTAGTTACTGGTTACAATAGACCAATTTTGTCTTCCTAGAAATACAATTCCTATGTCAGAATATAGCCAATAAAAATAAATTATTCACTAAATAAAAGATATTTTTCTTTAGGGAGTTGTTTAAGATAAAAGAATCTCAGGCAAACACAAACTACATGTAAAACTGTTCCTCAAGCTCTAAAAACTTTTGCTTCCTAAAGATCAAAGGATAAACTTGACTATAAGTTATTCGTTCTCCCCAGCTACAGTTGAACAAAAGAAAAATCAGAAGAATATGACAGAAGGCATAGGAGAAGCTTTAGTTATTATTATGTCTCTTAAACTGAAGACAAGACTGTCAAGGAATTAGACCTTCTCTAATTGGATTTTTTAAAACTCAGTTGGAATTTTTCAGTTTTTATTTTAGAGGGAAGAAGTAAACTTTGAGAAAATATATGCATATCATTAATTTAATAAATAAGAAATGAAACTTTCAAATTATACACTTGAGTCTTTTTTATTCCTATCTTTTACAGTTCCTGGATTTGCAGTCATAATTTTCAAGAATAAACATTAGTCCTCAGAGGCTGGAGGCATAGGAAAATCTCCAGTGTTCATGGAAAAATAATTTTCTTTCATTGGATTGACTTTACTAAATGAGGAATATACATATGTTCATAGAAGAAACTCTAAAGCAAATACATTTCAAAACACTTAATATTTCACATATAAGTACATAGAATGCCATAATCTGTACCATATCTCTTCAGTCAAACTCAAACTTAAGTTCCCAAAGAGCTAATCACGAATGTTTTCCAAAATCCCTTTTTGGTGGCTGCCTTTCTTGCAGTTCTGGAAGCCACAGACCCGTTGCCAGCCCCGGGGGGAATCTGCTGAGCGCCCTCTTCCGGGCGAGGGGTGCAGTCTTCTTGCTCGGTCTCCGCCTGGTGGAGAGAAAGATCACCTCTCTCAGGTGAGGGCTCCCCGTCAGGATTTCATTACCTTTCAAAGACCCCGCCTCATAATACCATAACTCTGGGGCTTAGTTACTTATATTTCACCATATAATTTTTTGGTGGATACAAATATTTAGTCCAGGCCCAATTATCACATCCTGAGGTGCAACAGGAGGCTCTCTTCCTCCCGGGTAGGAGTCTTGGTTCTCTCAGTGATGAAATGAGGGTCATCTGAGATTCTCCTCTGGCAGCTTGAAGTGTTTTTCCTCCACTGAGTTGAGGAAAAGAAACTCTACCCAGAACTGGAGAAGCCTGAGCCACGGAGAGCCAGTGTGAACCGAAGTGAACCAGCACGGCCACCGCATTGCTCAGTCCTTGGGAGTCTTTGACCCAGATCTATGCAGACAAAGTGCTATGTTTTGGACATTTGTTTCCACACTAAATTGTTGCCACAGAACAGTCCAGATTTGGGAGCATTTTGATGCCTGGTTCTTTGTGACATCACTGAATATCAAATTCATTTTGTGTTACTAATAATAAGGCAGGCTGGATCATTTGGGTCCAAACCAGCAGAGCTACATGTGGGGATGACTTTCTTGGTGGCAGGGGACACAGGACACCACACAGGAGGCACAGACAACTCAGGAAAGACCTACCCTGGCTGGCTTTTCCGGCAGACCCTTTCTCCAGATAACTCGCTGGCTTTTTAATCACAGGATGGATTCCTGCATTCATAAAAACAGAGCCCACCTCACCATGTAAAAGTGGCACCTCTTCGTGTTTCTTGTTGGGGGTTAAACATCAACATGAGTTTCAAAGGGAACAGTTGAGCCGGGTGTGGTGGCTCACACCTGTACTCTCAGCACTCGGGAGGCAGAGGCAGAAGGATTGCTGAGTTCGAGGTTTGCCTGGGCTGTATAGTGAGCTCAGGGCCAGCCTGAACTACAAAGCGAGACCCTGTCTCAAAAATAAATAAGTAAATAAAAGGGAACAACTGAAACCAAAACACCAAAAAATCCACCAGGCCTAGCCATAGTTGTTCAGAGGAAGAGACGTAAATGTGCGGAGGAACTTGCTGACAGTGATATGGACAGTGACGGAGGAGGTGAGGCAGAAACATCGCTCTACTTACCACTGAAACGGTGCTTGGCTGGCTCCCTGGAACATGAAAGCCTGTTTCTTAAAATTTTGTTTCTGCTGAAGTTCTATCACTTCCGCTTCTCCTCTTGGTACTGGAGATTAAACCCAGGGGCTCCAACAAGTAAGCTACATGCTCAAATTTTTTTTATTATTTAGTTTTATTTCAAGATAGTCTAATAAGTTGTCCAGGTGGGGCTCAAACCCTCCTGCCTCAGCCTCCTGATGAAGTAGGATTACAGATGTGCACCAGCGCTTATGTTGTGTTTTTACATGAAAAAAGAAAAGAAGGGCTAAGGAAAGATAGTCCCAACAGAAAGATGAGCTACTTGTACAATTCAAACAACAGAGAGAAGATCTTACAACTACAGCACAGGGAGCAAAGTGTGGGGGCAGAAAGCCAGGCTGGAGGGAAGCCGGAATCACACTCTGTGATCTCAGAGGCCATTAAAGCTCTTGAGCATTACTGTAAAAGCACCAGGAGGCTTTTAAGCAGGAGAATTAAATGACTGGATTTTACTATTTTAAGAGATTGCTCCCTGCCTAATCTGAGATTTGTCCTCTATCCTAGGAAAGAACAAACAAGCTCAAAAGGTAGACTCAGTCCACCTATGTGGGACGGGTGGGCAGATGTGGGGCCCATCCCGGGGCTGCTGTCCGCATGGCTGGGAAAATGACCTCCAGATGCATGTTCTGAACGTGCAGTCATGAGGGGGGGCACAGCGGTTTCTCCCGAGATCAGAAGTCTCCTTTGCCCTTCGTTGACATTCATCGACTGACACTGTGGAGACAGTAAAGTTCCCTTGAACGTTTGAATGGTCTGTTCTATAGCCTGGGTCATAGCCCATCTTGCAAATAGCTTTCTGTCAAAACTCAGGCACCAATATATCCTCAAGAATACTGTTCTCCTTTGTTTTGAATCCTTTGTTATGACTGTTAACTCCAGCAAAAGAAAGAAAGAAAGAAAGAAAGAAAGAAAGAAAGAAAGAAAGAAAGAAAGAAAGAAAGAAAGAAAGAAAGAAAGAAAGAAGGAAAGAAAGAAGAAAGAAAGAAACTCTGGTTCAAGCAGGGGCCTCAGTTTGTTTGGATCTGTATGGCACTATAACTTCATCAAGCTTTTACTGTAGGACCTACTCCACTGGCTGGCATTGCATGGCATTACATTTGGATAAAGCTCCTTATCCGATGTACAAGTTCTTCTTCACTTTTGTCTTCCATCTTGGAAGGAAAAAAATCCTATTGGAGGAACTGGAAGTATTCAGTATTGTAACAATTATGATTTTCCATTTTCTTTGGGAAATAATTTATAATCTTCCTGTAACTGTCTTTCTCTGATAGCCCGTGCTTGCAAGGCCTGTTTCTAGTGGCACCAAGTACCTTTAACTTAGAAGCTTCAGTATTTTATCCAAGAAATGCGATTGATCTTTGTGCCCCAGTCTGGGGGTGCTGACTTCTAGCCAAAAGGCTGGTTGGCATTTGGTTATAGCATTCATTATACAGCATGTCTGAGAAGATCCTGCTGAGCTGTAGGTATTACACTTTCAAAGGAAGTATATGTTTTTCCTTCCATTAATTCCAGTACCTACTTTCACCCCTGCACCTAGATTCAACAATGTACCAAAGAGTCTCTAATCATTCTAAATCTGGTAATTACCACCAAATTCAGTCAACTGTCTCTTACATGTGCTCTCTATCTGTGTTTCCCAGATTAAACCTGTGTTCTACAAAATGAGCCACCCCACCTTCCAGAGAACTGAAAGTAGGTCTGTTCTTTATTTTCAGAGAAACAAACATCCTAGGATTGTGTTCCCCACACTTAGTTTTCACATGACCTTTTTTTTTTTTTTTTTGAAACAGCATCTCACTTCATAGTTCAGGCTGGCCCTGAGCTTACTATGCAGCCCAGGCAAGCCCCGAACTCAACAATCCTCCACCCCAGCATTGTGGTATGTTGTACTGATTGCTGGTGGGCACGCATCACCATGGCCGGTATTGTTGTATGTGGTTTCTGGGGAACCAGGGACCTTAAGTTTCCTAGGCAGGTGCCAGAACCATTGAGCTAAATCTCTGGCCCCTTCACGTGACCTCCTAAGAAGCAAGATCACAATGACTAGACAGGTTGGCTGAGCCCCTGTCCCAAGAGCCTGCTTCGGCAGCATCACAGGGAGACCTGGTCTGAATCTTTCTCGCTGGAGGGTTCAGTCCTACAGACTTAGACCTTTCTAAGGTATCAGATCAGAGAGGACTTGGAGCTCTAGTTTCTGTGCTACCAGAGTTTCCAACTGATTTACATGGGAGTTCACTCAGTCAGATGAATGGGAACCAATTCTGAGTAGACTTCTCCCCGGCAGGCCCCAAATCAGGGTCCTCAAATGAGTGATGGTGGAAAGAATATGTCACACAATCACTCCCAAACTCACATCCCTTTCGTCATCCTTCCTCTGTCTCCACCTGTGACCTACATTGTCAAATTCCTCCCTCTAATTTTTTTTTATAAAAAGGCTTTTTAAAAAGCTATTTGAAATTCACAGAAAAATTGAACAAGAAGACATTGAATTCTCATACACCCCCGGGTACCCACCTCCAACAGCTTCTTCTGTAATTAATGTGTTACATTAGTGCGATGTATTTATTACTACTGATGAACTAATATTGCTACATTATAATTAAAGTCTATAGATTACATTAAGACCCACAGTTTCTATTGTACAATTTCATGGGTTTTGAAAATGCATATCAAGTATCCATTATTACACGATGATATGACGTACTTTCATCACTCTAAAAATATCTTATGTTCACCTAATCATCCTTTCTTTCCTCCCTCTGAAGCCTTAGCAGCCACTGATGTTTTTACTGACTTCATAGCTTTTTCTTTTCCAGAATTGTCATGTATCTGGAATTGCAGATACGTCATCTTTTCAGATTGGCTTTGCTAACTTACTGGTATGCATGTAAGATTCTTTCATGGGAACCACAAATAAAGCTGCTAAGAACATTGGTGTGCTGGCCTTTGGTGGGCCTGTTTTCAATCCATTTGGGTGAGAGCTTAGTATCATGAATGCTAAATAAAATGGTAGAAATATGTTTATCTTTGCAAGAAGCTGCCAAACTGCCTTCCAAATGGCTGTGCCAGTTTTAATTCTCAGCAGAAATAAATACAAACTCCAAGTGCTCCTCATCTTCACCAGCATTTAGATTTTAGCTATATGAAGATATGGCTGTTTGGTCCATTTTAATCTTTAATTACCTAATGACATATGATACTTGAAATCTTTGCTTGTACATATTTACCATCTATATGTCTTCTTTGGAGAGGTGTCTATTCATATCTTTTACCCATTTTTCAATAGATCAATGGCACTTATATTTTCTATTGTTCAGTTTAAAAGTGTTTCATGTATTTTAGAGATCAGCCCTTGTCACACTGTTTTCCAATTTTTCTTCCAGATTATCCCCCTTTTTTAACTGACCTTCATTTCCTGCCCTTTTTACTTTTTTTTTTTTTTTTTAGACAGGATCTTGCTTTTTAGTTGAGGCTAGCCCTGAGCTCACTATGTAGGCCAGGCAAGCCTCGAATGCAACAATTCTCCTGCCTCTGCCTCCTGAGTGCTAGGATTACAGGCATGAGCCACCAAACCCAGCACCATGGTATGTGGTAATGATTGCTGGTGGGTGTGAGTCACCACACCTGGTATTGTTGTATGTGGTTGCTGGGGATTGAACCAGGAACCTTGTGCTTGCTAGGCATCACTAGAACCACAGAGCTAAATCTCCAACCCCCTTTTTACACTTTATTGTAAGACACAATCTCACCAAGTTAACAAATTGCCAAGACTGGGCTTAAACCTCCTATGCCTTGCCTCAGCCCCCAGAGGACTGGGATTACAATGTGCTGGCACATGACCTGCCAATTGTCTTTTCAAATTCTGTGACAGTATGTTGCATAAAACAGACACATAAAAACAACTTGCCTTCACAGAAGACATGTACCGAGTTTAAGTCCATTCGCTGGCTATTCCAAGTCAGGCCAGCGAAGATGCTTGAGATACCTTGTGTCAAAAACTAACTGAGCAGATATGTCAGTCTTCTAGGTCTGCCAGCCGTGGTTCCCACGTCAGCAGGTAGGATTGTAACACAGTGGTAACCCTGGAGGCTGTAACTTAAACATCTATTTCTGAGCATGTAGTTAAAGGAAGAGTACACTGTGAAACAGGAAGAAGATGCTCAAAGGGAAAAGGGAAAAGCAAGGTAGGGGTAAATAAAGAAGGGAAAGAAAAAAATTTGATGGTAAAAAAAGGAAACCAAGCTTATGTATTTAGGATGGGGTTTGTAGAGCGGGCAGGGGAATGGGAAAAAATGAGAATCAAGACGTGTCATGTACTGGTACAAACCCTCAATGTTGAATTTGATCGTAATGCATATATAAAATGTACCAATAAAGTCAATTTCTTTGAAAAAAGAAGAGTGCAAGAAGGCAGACAGAAGTAATGCTCACACTGCATTCATTTGTCACAGAGTGCTGGGAGGCCACCAGTGTTCTCCCAAGTATTAGTGATATGATTTTTCCATGTACATGCTGCAGTTTAAATCTGAAATATCCCCTATTGGCCTATAAATGTTAAAGACATGATTCATGGCCCATGGTTTTATTGGGAGGCAGTGGCACCTTTAAAAGGTGGAGCTAAGTGGGAAGGTCACTGGGGATGTAACCTTGAAGAGCATTATGGGTCACTGCTGCCTCCCACTCTCTGGGTAAGAGGCTTATTCTACCACATGTTCCCTGCCAAACATGCCACCTTTACATTGGCCCAAAGCAACAAAACCAACTGTCCATGACCTGAAACCTTCAAAACTGTGATCCAAAGTAAACCTTTCATCTTTTTAAATGTATTACTTCAAGTATTTTGATATGGTAATAGGAAGCTGCCCATGTGTAATTTGGAGACAGGACAAAAGTTAAAGGCACACTGGGCCAGAGGGTTAGCTCAGTGGTTCCGGTGCCTGCCTCGCAAGCGCAAGGTCCTGGGTTTGATCCCCGGTAACCACATACAATGCTGGGCATGGAGACTCACGCCCCCCAGCAATCAATACCACATACCACAGTGCCAGGTGGGGTGGCTCACACCTGTAATCCCAGCACTCAGGAGGCAGAGACAGGAGGATTGCTGAGTTCGAGGCTTGCCTGGGCTACATAGTGAGCTCAGAGCCAGCCTGAGCTACAAAGCGAGACCCTGTCTCAAAAAAAAAAAAAAAAGTTAAAGGCACAGGTGGGTACTGTCACTGGGAGCTAGAACTGTTCCACATGGTGAAGTAGATATAGGACTTAGAAAACAGCACCTTATTCTACACTCCCCTTAATCTACTGCTTAGAAAAGAATCTCCAGCTCCTAAGCACATCATTTCTCATTTTCTTCTTTTTACTACAATGAAGACTTTTGATCTCTCTAGAGTCAAGTTTTTTTCTATCTTTTTCTCCTAAAAAAAACACATTGCTTTAATCATACCCACTTTAAAAATGTCTCTTCTAAAAGTCAAAAGGATACTTTCCAGCCAGCTCAGAGTTTACGCTGACTGGAGCTGTGATGACACAAGCAGGCTCTTTCCCAGGTGCCAGTTTGCTACACATTCTCTGGTGGACGAAATCCAATCCACTCCACAGAGGCCCCTAAACTGACCACTCTGTGTTCATCACTAATTAAAGAGAACATTTTAAAGTCATCTCATGAATGATTCACAGACATATCTCAGTGCCCTGTATGTCTCCAATGGCACTGAAGCACAGAAGTGAATGCCCTTGAAAAATATCCCATGGCTAACCAGGAAACATTGCATTCAATACTTCCTTTTTCACTTGTCCTTGGACCCTATCAGCTCAAGGAGCTTTGACTTCTGGGAAACTTTTCTTTCATTTCATGTAATTGACTTCTTAATAGAGCATTCTCTCTCCATTTTTTTTCATAAATCCAAGAATTTATTCTTTTTTATGTTTATATTCCTGGGTTCTATGGTATATCATTCTAAATCAATTATCTAAAAACTACCGCATTATAATTGGCTATTCTGAAGGTCTTTTCCAAAATAGTTTCTAATAATATTTCAAAAAATCTATCAACATCTCTAAGGTCAGTGAACACAGCCCATAAGAAATTATTAGGCAACTGACGAGAAATGCCTTTAAACATCCTCTACTGGGCCCCATACATTTTTCATAGTCATAATTCATAAGGCAAAATAATCTTTTGGCCTCGATGTTGACAGTTTTACTATTGCATTTTCTCCTGAGAAAATGAGTTACCTAAAGTTTACCACCAGCTTTTCCTAACACTGGGAGACTGTAGCAGCTAGAAAGATTCTTCCTTTGCTTGCTGAGAATCCCGTACCCCCTACTCAGCAGCTCTGCCCTGTAAGGAACAGTGCCATTAGTTGCCATTTGTCATGCCTCTCCCTGATTCATCCATGCTGGGACTAGCAGGAAAAACAGGGGCCTGGGTATCCCCTTTCCACTAATGAGATTCTCCCAGATGTCCACAGTACTCCAAAGAAATGTAAATATCTGATGTGAGTCTTTGATTTGATCCTTGATGCTTGGGATAGATGACAGGATCAGGCACATAACAGACCATGCAGGAGAATCTCATACGCTTTGATAAGCAGATTTCTTGCATAAACATGATCTGCGCTGTGGTTACAGAATGTGTGTTTCATGATGATCAAAGACAGAGTAAGACAATCAAGAAAGTGATGAACAAACATGAAAGATGGAGTTTGTTGATATGGATTAAAGATATAAACTATCTTGAATCATCAATATTTGAAGTATCTGACAGCTTTTCTTTAGGTTATTCTTTTGCCAAATCTACAAAGGGAGTGAGAAGGAATGAAATATAAATAAGTGGTTATTTCTCCTGAGTCCACTGGGGATTTTATATTCTAGAATCTTTTAGATCTCTAGAATTCTGGTACTTCAGGGCAAAGAAGTTTTCAAGGTTCTGCAGAAAGAGCAAATAGGAAATCAGCTTACAAGACAGACTAACACATTATTAAAAATTAATGTCAGACCAAACACTTGGGTTTTAGGAAGAGATAAACCATCACAAAGAGACATAGAGGAAAATAAGTGATGATAGGAACAGATTTAGTTAAGAAGGACAGTTTCTTCTACCACTGCTGAGCCAACAAGAGACATTAACACTATTAAATAAAAGGCTCAATGGCTCCTTAAACAAAATTGTACACCTTTGTGTTTCAAGCTTAATTTTCAGTGTAGAACCTTGTTCATCATCCAATTAATCCCTGTTCTGTAGCGTTTTTGTAAAATTACTCTGAAATTTATTTCCTTACATGTGACACACCTGTTGCACTGTTACGCATATGTGTTCAAATAAAGAACAAATTTTTAGAATCAAATCAGCCAAGCCTTTTTATTCTCTTTCCAAATGCATTCTGCTATTGAGAAATGGAGATTTCAGGGAGTTAGAGAGCTGGTCCAAAATAATACAGCTGGTGTATTAGTCAAACTGACAAAATACCTAAAAAAAATAATAATAACTTTAAAAAGAGAAGATTCATTTGGCTTATGGTTTCAGAGGTTTTAGTCCATGGTAATTTGGCTCCACCATTTTAGGGACTATAGTGGGCAGAAAAATCACTGTGGAAGTGTGTGGAAGCAGAAAGTCACATACCTCATGACAGCCAGGAAAGAAAGAAGGACAGGGTTCACACACACACACACACACACACGCACATGAGAGGGGAACAAGAACTCATACTCCAAAGCAAATCTCCAGTGATCTTGCTACTTCCTTCTACTATCTAAAATTTCTGCTGTTTTGCAACAGCTCCTCCAGTTTGGGACCAGCCTTAAACGTGCTAGCTTTGGGAAGACATTCAAGATCCAAACTGTAACAAACACTGAGAGGCAAATTAGGATTTATAAACAAGGTTAAGGAATGGAAAATTTCCATGGAAAATGTGATCACTCAACATTCACTGGTGGATTGGGTGATAAAAGAGTGAATAAAATAAGTGTAACTTTAAAACTCTAAAACATTCGCAACTTGACAAAAATATTTCTGTAACATTTAATTTCCTGTTACAGTTTCCTTAAAAGGGCTTCCAGGTGGAGTCTAGTACTGGATAAAAAAGGATTAATGATTTCTTTCTTATTCACAGATAACTTAGAAATATTTTTGACCATCATTTAACCTTGGTTTCTCTAATACAATAAAGACAGTACTAGGTATCAAGTTATGCATACCAATTAATTTAAAAATCTGGTATGACTCACTTTCTTCTAACCATTAGCATATTGGTTGCAACTGTAGAGTTAGCATTGCAAAATGATTATTTATTTTCAAAATTGATACGTAAATAGGATAAAGAATCATAAGATTGACTCTTGAGCTTACACTTCAGTGTTTTCATCTGGGTCTCAGTTCAGAGATCCAGAAGCCCAGAGGTAGCCTGACTCTTTTCTTGCTTCCTTCACAAACGAAATTCAGGGCTAAAGTACAGACTGCTAGTTCTGAGCCCACTCCACCCACATACTCATGCAGAACATGACAGAGGGAGGCTGATCAGAGAAGGAAATTTCTTAGCCAGATGGAACAATGTATTATAATTGCTTCAGTTGTACTGCAGAAATATTGATTGAGTGCCCACTATGCAGCCAGCACTGTGCTCTGTGCTTTTTGCACAAGGACTAAAAGGTAGGTCTGTCCCTGGCCCTTTACAGAAAGCTCCAAGTGACCATCATTGTCCCAGTGGTGTGGACAGAATAGAGTTCAAGAAAAAGTAAGAGAGGAATCAGTTGCACTAGAGAAGCAGAAAATATTCTGAGACTTGAAAGGTATCAGATAAAGTCATAGATACACGGAGGACAGCATACATGACAGAAGAGAAGCCTGAAGAGCAAGTAGGTCAGTAGAGATAAAAGGAGGGTAGTGCTGAGGAGGAGAGGAGCATGGCAGAGTCTAAAGAGGTAATACTGACCAGAGAGACAGAAGCTACGCTATGAAAGTTGTTGTAACCCTAATAAGAAACTTCATCTACACCCTGGGCAATACAGGAATAAAGAGGTTTATATAAGAAACTGCTTTTTAAATATGTAGTCTGGTTGGGTTATAAAAACATAGAATAGCAACAATCTATGACAGAAGAAGTAAAAAAGTATGGCATAGATAATAAGACATGAAAATAAGCATGATCTGAAGGTCCATAGAACATGAGTAGATAGTGGAAAAGCAAATTAACAGGAAATTTTTCATGTTGGATGCCTGGCTAGTACACCAAAATGGCAGGTGATAATACTCACCAAGGTAGGCGAGACATTTGTCCAACTCTTTATATGCATGCATGTTGAGATGAATGTTACACATGTTGTGCCTGTGGTGTTTGTGGAATGCACATCCAAGTGTGGATGTCCAAGGTCTCAAAGACAGAGAGATCTGGTCTACAGTCCAAGGTCACTGTAACTCTAGTTAAAACTTTCAGATTAGATGCCATCCTTTAGCTTGAGAAAATATGAACTAAAAGAACCAAAAGTTGAGGACAGATCTCTTGGGAATTGAAAAGGATGGGCAGAAAGCAAGAAGAATTCAAAAGGAAGGAAAGTACATAGGGAGAGTGGTGTCCCGGAAGGAAAAAGGCAAACACCATAGGAAGAAGGGTCATCAATAACACCCAAGCTCACAGCACACAGTGAGAAGATGATGGTGTTTCTCCGTGAAAAGGTACAGACACCTATTTCTAGGGTCTCGATAGCAGGAGCCTGATCCAGGGCTTTGGCCGAGAAAGGGCTGACAGAGGGATTCATTTAAAGTGAGAAGAACATTAGAGCATCACAAGGTGTTGAGAAGTCAGCCAAGAGCACAGGTTTAAAAATATAGAAGGGTAAATATAGAAGAGATAGGAGAAGGTGAATGAGCTCAGTATCATTCAGTATCAGCTGAAAAGAGAAACTTCTTCCCCCGAGGCTGGAGGGGAAGAAGTGACAATTTGAGTGAACAGCGAAATTTATCCCACTTCAACCTCAATTATCTTTGTGGTCTTTGGGATATGACAGCTTCACCAGAATAGTTGAAAGAGGACTTGAACATATTGGTGATACATGGAAGGTGACTGGGAGAAGCCTAACAAGGTCTTGCTGAGTATGTAAACGGAGCACCTGGGGCTGGAAACCATTCAATGATCTTGGTCCCAAAGTGCAAGTGTATGATTTTCTCTGATTCTTGATAATTTATGCCTTCATGTGTAGGAGCAGAAAAGGTAACCAGTCGTGTTCAACTGATTGTATGATTTATGTGGTAGAAAAGTAGAAGTAGTTACTGAGCTCAGGGAAGCATTTGGTTGAAGTAAAAAGTTGAGAAACTGCTCTGAACAGGATGAATACTAAATCACAAACACAATAAATGGGAAGAAAAATAAAAGGATTAAGAGGTGGAAAGGTCAGTGAAGGTGGGGACCAAGCAAGAGCACTGGCATGGAATTTGCAGGAGGAGACTCGTGAAAGTTGCGTGCCCTCTGGCTCCCACAGCAGAGCCCATTGGCTGCGGCCCAGGGCTCTCCCCTCCTGACCTTCCTCAGGTAGCAGGACGCTCTAGGGATCTCTGCTCATGAACAACCCTGGGCACTGAAAATGTCCATCTTGCTATTACACCCCAATTCAGTCCTCAGGGAGAGACAGGCCTGATTCCCCTCCCAGTCTGAGTGTGGCAGGGTTGGTAACAGTCTCCTGGCCACTTAGGCGGGAGTGAGGCCTCCGCTCCCCGTTCCCTCTGTGTTGCTGTCAGAACGAGGCAAAGGGTGGAAGGAGAGACAGCGTTGGTAAGTTCCTTCGTTGGCTTCATGCTGTCTGACTCTGGCAGACATTCTCAGCTGGCTCTTTCCTTAAGGATATGGTTGCCCCTTCTTCCCAGACTTCCCTTCCGGTTTCCTCTCTACAGCTGCACTAATATAGACGCCCTTCCTCCAGCAACCTACCCTCGATCTCCCTGATACATATATAATCATATGGGCATGTGTTCCTTAATAGTGGGGTTACAGCCCAAGAAATACACTAATGGGCAGTTTCATCACCAAAATGTTATAGTTTACCCGAGCCTAGCCTGAATGGGATCCTCACCATCACATGTATGATCTACTCTTAACAAAAATATCACTCTAGGACACATGAGTACATGTATATATATTACAAATAAACAAGATACATAACAGTCTCATATATGAGATGTGTCAAAAAAAAGTTGTGTTTTAAATTTAAAAATTTATTATAGTAAAAGGCACATTGTCATTATTCTTCCTCAAAATACTCCTCTTCACATTAAACACACTTCTCCTTTCATTCTTGGCACTGCCTGAGAGTCCACAGTTTAGTTACATGGTGGCTGCTGGGGCATCTGAATCAATCCAAAACGTTTACTCTTCACTGTGACCTTGGGGAAAGACCAGGAGAGTAATATGAGAAGGGTTACATCATTATATTTTTACTTGATGAAAGTTTCCGTAAGTGACCAACATGGAGAATCTCCAACCAGGAGTTGCTTCAAACATGTATTCCATTATTGTTGGCAATGTGTCTTTTAAAATCCTTTCAGAACATAAACACTCACTGTATCTTTGATCACCCCTTGTTGATGCATATATTTACTTCACTCCTTGTTGCAGATTTCAGTTATTGTTGAGCTGCCTTTTCATTCAGCCTGAAGGAGTTCCATCAGTATTTCTGATAGAACACTTCCACTGCAAGCAATTTCCATTGCTTTTATTTCTCTGAGGAAATAAAAGGAACATCTTTGTTTTACCTTCAAAGTTGAAAGGAAGTTTCACTGGACATGGGCTTTTTTTCTTTTTTGAGACAATATTGCTAAACTGCCAGAGTTGGGTTCAAGCTTGAAATCCTCCTGCCTCCGCTTCCTAGAGTGCTGGGACTGTAAGCATGCATTACCACGCTAGGCAGGACAAAAGATTCTTGATGGTTTTCTCCTTTCAGCACTTTGAACTCATAACATTACTTTGTGCACCCCACCCTTTTGAATGAGAGATCATTCATTCAGTTTTTTGTGTGGGTTTTGTTTTGTTTTGTTTGTTTTTTGTGGTACCGGGGATTGAACTCTGGCCCTTGTGCATCCAAGGTTGGCTCAGTATCACTTTAGCTAAATCCCCAGCCAGTCATTCAGTTTTCATCCTCCCCATGTAGTCACTTCTTCCTTGCAGCTTGCAGCTTTTCTCGTTTTGTTTTTGACTCTCCTGGTTTCATTAGGACACCTCGCATGAGTTGCTTGGGTTTCTCTTACTTGTTTTATGTTGGGCTTCCTGGACTCAGAAGTGGACTTTTACAAGAGATCTGGGTAATTTGTAACCGTTTTCTCTGCATACACTCTTTTCTTTCCTCCCCCTCTATCCAGGTGGTCTTTTAGATTGTCACCCTCAGTACTGCCCCACGAAACTGTAAGGCACTGTTTATTTTTTTCTTTTTCTCCTCTGTTCTTCAGATGCATCCAAATTTAAAATCACTGCTCTTGAGTCCCTCTAATGAATTTATTATTTCAGTTGATTAGATGTTAGAAAACTTTAAAAATAATGAACTTTTAGAAAAATTAAACACGAAATTCCAAATTTTTATTTTCTTCTTTTTAGACTATACTTTAAGATTTCCCCACTGTTAAATCATTACTATAATTTTGAAAAATTCTTTAAGCATATGGGCAGTAGCTGCTTTAAAGTGTTTGTTCACTAAAACTTGCACTTACTCCCAGTCTGGGGCTCCTGGCTGGCTGTTTTCATAGAATATAGGTCATGCTTTCTTGTTCTGTGCATGCCTCATAGTTACCAGTCGAAAATGGATATTTTAGGTAATTTATTGTGGCAACTATGGATTCTGACTTATTTTTCGGAGTGCTACTTTTCTAATCATCTGTCAAAGCATGAACTGCAGTGTCTAGCTCCTCAACAACGTGTACCCGAGGAAGTCTCTGCTTGGGTGAAAATTCATCTTTGGATATGTTTGCCGCCTTCCTGGGAGCAGTGCCCAGGGTCACACAGCTTAACCACTGGCCGAGAATGTGGACTGAGTTTGTGCCCTGAGTCTCCAAGCTCGTCAGGCTTCCTTCCCTGGCCCACTGTCCTGTTTTCCGGCTGAGAAACACACTCCCAGCTGCAGCTGGGAATCTGTACACTTATCCATCATGCTATGAAAAAGCTGAAGTAACTGTGGTCTTCCCTTAGGCCAGGAGTAGCTCATTCAGCCTTGTGTCTCCTTTCCAGGACCCTCTTGTAAAATGCTTGCCAGTCCACTTCTCACCTTTACCAGGACCCTAAACTCAGACAAGCGAAGCTACAGATTCCCCTGCCCCTTCATTTCCCACCAAAGTTTTGCCTCTTTCTCCACCTGGCAATATATCTGCTGGATTTTGTATCTAGTCTCTACTGGTAACGCCACACTTACTGGTACCATACCAACTCTCCTAGGTTAGGAGAGAAATCAGGAGTATTGCAAACACTAGTGTTTTAAGCATACACACTTTTTTTTTTTTTGAGACAGGATTTCGCTTTGTAGTTCAGGCTGGCCCTGAGCTCACTACGTAGCCCAGGCAAGCCTCAAACTCAGCAATCCTCCTGCCTCTGCCTCCCGAGTGCTGGGATGACAGGCGTGAGTCACCACGCCCAGCACTGTATGTGGCTACTGGGATCAAACTCAGGGCCTTGCGCTTGCGAGGCAGGCGCCGGGACCACTGGGCTAAATCTCTGGCCCAAGCATACACACTTCTTAATGGTGCTCTGCACACTTGGAACTCTGACGCAGGACCATGGTTTTGTTTTTTATTTTTACAGTTTTGCCCAGTTTGTCTGGAAGGATTTGTCCATTTCTTCAGGCTACCATAATTGGAATTTCTTCCAGGACATCTTCTTCTAAACTACTTGAGAATGTCATGACTATCGTAGGTCCCACCCGTGGTTCCCAGGATTCACATGTCTAGGATAGAAGGAAGTAGGGCATTCATGGACATAACCCAAATCCCACCGTGAGCACAGCTAGCTGCCTCAAGCATGAATCAGATCGTGTTCTTCTCTGTTCTCTGTCTAGAGATCCCATAACAAGTGCTCACTGTGACCCCACAGAGGTCCTCTCCCTAGATTTGGGATTAGAAGACAATTGTTTCTTTGTGCACATATTCTTTTGGTGGGATGAATTTAACAGTATGACTCTCTCCAAGGAAATTCTCTCCAAAGTCTTCCCTGTAGATTAAGGGAACATTTTTTTAGATCTTCAGTGTAGTATAAGACTAAACTCAAAACAGTGTCCTGACTTAAAATTCTCTTTAGAACATAGCATCTACAATTTTTTATGTCATTTCAACTAATATAGAATTAGTTTAATTTTATACTCTGGTACAGGAGTGATCTCCTGAAAAATTTGTTAATGCAGACCTTGAGATTAGATGACAAATACTGTAATGTGGGAACCTGCAGGCTGAAGACCTAATTGGACCACAAGGAAACTGATTCTTGTAATTTAGTCACCTTCCATTTAGTCCATCTTAGAAGTGATATCCTCGTTTTGTTTGTGGAAGGATACACCACCTTCCCGTGCTGACCATACAGACAGCTAAGTAAATGAAAGGAAAGTTAGCACGAAAGCAGAAAGTTTCATTAAGAGATGTCTTTGGCTGAGTCAAGCAATTACGCCTACCACTGGATAGTATTATAGGCAGAATGTTATGTTCAGAGGGTATGCTATGTTATTAAAATTATATTTGGCAGCCTGAGATATGATACCATCCCTTAATGTATCACTATCCTTAAGAAGCTCAAAAGAGAAAACATTTCTGCCTACCTCTTTTGAAAACTAAACAAGAGCCAAGGATTTAGCTCAGTGGTTCCAGAGTCACATTACAAGCACAAAGTTTCAAATTCAATCCCCTGTCCCACATACCACAGTGCCGGGCGAGGTGGCTCATGCCTGGAATCCCAACCTTCGGAAGGCAGAGGCAGGAGAATTGCTGTGAGTTGAAGGCTAGCCTGGACTTCATAGTGAGCTCAGGGCCAGCCTGAACTACAAAACATGGCCCTGTCTCAAAAAATTTTTTAAAAATTTAAAGGAGTTTTAAGAATGAAGGAACTTCATTGTAATGAAGTGTATAATCAAGGGATGATAGAAATCTAATAACTCTTGTTTTTAACTCTTTATTTTATTCACTTAACTATTAATTAATTAGGCAAAGACAGAGGTCCTTTCAGAAAGGAGAGTTTCATATGACCAATATTTGTCAAGAAAGATCTGCTGGCATCTCCAACTTCCCTGGAGAGAAAAATAAAAGATGTCTAATGAATAATTATGTGGGTGTATGTGTTAGGACAGTGGGAAATGATGTGCTTATTCATAATAAACCCATATGCTTTGCATATGTGGGAATGCAGTGACCTGTTTAGATTTTCTTAGTACCCACTGAAAATATTAAGCATACTCTTACACAAATTATTTTTTCAGGTCTCAGTTTCTCCTTCTACATAATCAGAGGCTCTAACTAAGTCACATATGAGAAATAAAACTTCCCCACTATAACTGGCTGGAGGTGATTTCTTAGTTTTGTAAACAAAGGGAATTTGAGGTTTTATAAGGGTTTAGTAAAAAAGCATACTCTAGTGAATAAGCAATGTCCTCCATAGGCAAAGGGAAGTGGTGATTTACACTTCAACCCTGGCATCCTGGAACAATATATCCAGGGATCCCTTAACATCCTCCTCTTCTCTGTACTGTAGTCCTGAGCATGCCTTCTAGAATTCGGCAATCTACTCTGCAGACTAGAATGTACTCTATCAGGAACAGAAGATAAAACTGCCTCATAGGTTGGTAGATCGATCACTTCTTTATTTGAAGAGATTTGGAGAAACAGAATGAAAAGAACCTCTCTCACATCACTAATGTCTTTCTCAGGGCAGGTATTTCCCCTACATTTCTTCTGTACCCACCCCCAGGGAATTAACTCAGCGCACTCAGGTGTCATTGTAACACACTGACAAGCCCACGCCACATGTGTTCATTACAATTTTCAACTTATAAAATGTTTTATGGTGTATTTTTCCCATGAGTTGTTGTTGTTCTAGCCAAGGTCATTTTTATTTAAGGTCAGGAGCTGGGTCTTTAGTGAGGTTAAGTTTTTGTTACCCAAGACTCTCTCTGGCTAGAGATGATAAGCACTGAAGGTGGGACCTGAACCCTGAGTACTTAACACCAAATCCAGATAGTTTTATCTCACAGTATGGTTAATCCTTTTCAGAAAGTAATTTTCAACAGGAAAATAAAATGTCATAGAAACAGTAAGCATTGTGGAAGACAGTAGCAGGTGATGCTGATAGAGATAGAGTTAGATGCTGATAGAAAAATTGGAAATAAAATTCTAAAGCCAAATGCTATGTCTCCCACCTTTCTGTCTCAATATTCTTCACTTTGGTTTTAAGGCCTATGGAAACAACCATCACCTCTATAGAGAAAATCTGACTGTTACCCTTTCTGACTCTTCCTAATTCCACTCTTTCCATAATATCCTAGGCAACATTAGATGGAGTGTTAATTTCCTAGGGCTGCTGAAACAACATACCACAGGGTGGGGAGCCTAACAAGAGAACTTTATTTTCTCCCAGCTCAGGTGATTTCTCCTAGAAGTTGAGGTAAAGCTGCCAACAATGTCGGTCCTGGTGGGAGCTCTCCACTTGCCTGGCAGTCAAGTGCCTTCCCCCTGTCTTCACATGGGCTTCTTTGGTGTGTGGGAGGCAGAAAGCGATCTCAGGGTGTCATCTCCTTTGTGAGGCCTGTCTATCAGATTAGGACTCTACTCCATGATTTGCCTTAACTTTAATTACTTCCCGGGAGCCTTGTTTTGAAATATAGTCACAAAGAATTTGGAGGGAATACCATTTTATTTAAAACATATGAAACAGTTTTTCACCCTTTTGTTAAGATGAAAATGCTAGAGGTTAGCCTTGATTTTTCTTTTCCTTAACATCATGTGTCTAGCCCAGTGAGTATAATTCTACACCAGTGACTTACAGCTATGACCAAAAATCAGGCCAACTGATCTCTCACTGGGGTCACTACACTAGCTGCCTATTTCCTGCCAAAGTAGCCCTTTACTCCTGTCTATCAGGCCACTCCTTCCTATAAATCACCACTGACTTCCTATCCTATTTGAAATTCAACCTCAGTTCCTTCCAAGAGTTGGGAGGATCTTGGACAAGATGGCTCTCTACTGTCTCTAAGGATTTTTCCCTTGTTTGTGAGGCTCATCAAATACTAGGTCTCTTGGTGGTTCTCAAAACCAGCAAAGTCCTTCCCATCATAGGAGCATGACCCTTGCTTTTCTTCTGGCTACAATGCTAGTTTTTTTCAGAACTTTCCATGGCTCACCCATCACTGCCATCAAGTTCTGTTCAATTTCATCATCTCAGGAGGTCTTCCCTGACTTCACCAACTGAGACAGACCCAGCACTCAGACTACGTCAACCATATAGCTCACTGTCTGCATCAAAGGCCAGCACCACTCCAGGTCACCACCATTCCATTTCTCTGGCCAAGAAAGACCAAGCTGGAGATAATAGCTATTTCTTACTTTAGGAACTTCCTAATACCATTTGTCCAGATGAAATTAACCTTCGTTTGAGCAAAGCCCTCCTCTCAAGACAGTAGACTGCTCATCTGAACTATAAAGGAAAGCATATTCTTCAAAACATCTTTCAAAACCAAGCCTTCCCATGTTCACCAGTTTCAGTCAAATCCCACACAGAAAGGTCTGCCTCAAAACAGATCAAAATATCCCACCTTCCCCTCCAGCTCAGAAGCATCTCAGCAAAATTCCTGGCAACCAAATCAGTGCCTGGAATACAGTAGGATCTCATTAAATGAGTGAGCTATTCTGTTGCTGACCCACGATCAACAGGACAAGACAGATACAGAAGCCCATCTACATTCAACAAGATGGACCATACTCCTTGGTCCCTGGAAAATACAGAATCCTGCTCCAGGGACTTAGTCCTACTCCAGGACTAAGTTAAAACTAGAGAGTTCCCCCCAAAAAGCACTTTTGTTATTCTTTTTCAGATTCTGGCAGTTTGTGATTTTACCAATCTGGCCATGAGGACTTAGTGATTGTTACCTAAGACAATGGTCTGACTTCTGTATGCCTGACTTATAACAGATTTGCCTCCTGTCTTGGTTTCCCAGGCAGATTAGTACAGTTCACGGGACAGAGTCCTATTCTATATATAGTGTGACCACTGTCTAATTAGTCCCATGGTTATGACATCCTTTCCAAACTGGTGGCCGTTGGATACATGTGCCTATTAAAATTTAAACTTATCAAACAAAATTTAAACTCATTTTCTCAGGCTCACTTTTAGCTAGTAGATTGTCAAATTAGATAGTGCAGATTTGGGAAATTCTACCATTACAGAAAGTTCTATGGAAGAACACATGAGTGATGACAAAACGCTTTTAGAACTTTGCTCATTAGATTCCCAAACACTTCTAAAAAAACACAGGCACCATAATCACCTCACCGGAAAATTTCTACCTTCTCCATTTTCCTTCCGAGTCTCATTTATTCTGTTTTCCCACAACTTTACTTCTTCGTTCTCTTTCTCAGTTAGTAGATTGTATATTTTTCCTGTTTTATGCTTTTCTAGTTTGCTGGGTTGATGGTCTCCTTTTTTTTTTTTTTTCACAAGTAGTTCTTAAAAGTTACTCCAGTGAACACTTACGGCACTGTTGAATTCTACTTTCCTAGAAATTACTTTTCCCCTCTGCTATGCAAGATGACCCAGAAGCTGATATGTGGAGATATTGCCTGTCCTTCCACATCCCCCACCCCAAGCTCCATGGTCTCACTGACTGCGTACCTGGCACAGCTGGACAATCCATGCCTTTCCCAGGAACTGGAAAAGTAATTATTTAGCCTTAGAGAGCAAGAAACCTGCTTTCTCCTGGGTCAGCGGTCTACAAAGGAGGTACCAGCCATTGTATATGAGGCCACACCAGCTAAGAAGCAATCAGTGAGAAAGATCAAAGAAAGGGATAGACAGAACGAGAGACAGAGATGAGACACCGTGAGGATCTCTCCCCTGAAGCTCCTGATCTTAATTTTAGTCCCAAACTCTGGCCACTTCATTCCCCTCAAATTGAACAAGGTAGTCTGCCTTCCCTCTCATATGTTTTCTTTTTTGCTTAGAGTAGTATGAATTATTTGCAAGCAAAAGATACATAATCAATATAAAATACAATCAAAAGAATTTGTATTGATCCCACTCAAAGTATCATATGGGATCACCAAGTCCTCCTCTGCGGCCAGCTGGTACACATATGTAGTGGCCAAGGGATCACCTTTTCAAGATAAATGAAGGCATATAAGACATAAATAACAAGTGGAATATACTTACTGCTAGAATAAAGTAATTCAACTAATTATGCTTAGAAAGAAGCTAAGAATTACATTTTCTTTAATATTATTCAAGCCATTAAAGTTCCAGGATAATTTCTGAGAATAGGAAAAAATTACTTCTTATCTTTTTTTTCTTTTTTTTTT
>PVIC010001762.1:0-86317 GCA_004025085.1 Thryonomys swinderianus | reverse complement strand
GAGGTTAAGTGAGCTCACTGAGGTTAAAGGTTACACAAAAATTAATTACATATAGGGCCAGAGATTTAACTCAGTGGTTCTAGCACCAGCCTAGCAAGCACAAGCTCCCTAGCTTGATCACCGGTAGCCACTCACAAAAATACTGGGCATATTCACACCCATCAGTACCACACACCACAATACCAGGTGTGGTGACTCATGCCTATAATCCCAGCATTCGGGAGGCAGAGGCAGGAGGAATGCTAAATTCAAGGTTTGCCTGGGCTACATAGTGTGCTCAGGGCCAGCCTGAACTACAAGGGAAGACCCTGTCTCAAAATAATAATAATAATAATAATAATAATAATAATAATAATAATAATATAACAATAACACAGCAATATATTAGCAGTGAACATGTAGAAACTGAAAATAAATGCCTAATACTATAATTGCTCTAAAGAAAATAAAAATATTTTGGCATAGACTTTATATGTATAACATTTGCATAGTAAAAACTACAAAATGTTAATGAGTGAATTAAAGCAAGTCATATATAAATGGAGAAACGAATAGACTGATAAATTTTAATATAAGATATAACAAGAATGGCAGATTGGGAAATAAGAAGTTCCCAAACTAACCTATAGCTTTAAGGAAATGCCTATCAGACTCCCAGAAATTGTTTTCTTAAACACAAATGCTGACTCCAGAATTTAATTTAAGACACAGAATGTCCTAAATGTCTAAAACAATTTTCTGAAGAAAAAGAAAATAGTATGAATTTCTTTCAAACGAAGGTTTACAGTACATACAGCCAAGTACTCATGACCACTGGATTGTTGGTAGGCTAAGCACATTAGTCAACAGCACACAGAACTAGATTTAAAACACAGGTCCACACAAAAGCCAGAGACTTTTAACTCAAGTGGTGATATGCCTACCTTGGAAGGCCAAGGATCTGAGTTCAATCCCTAGTACTGCAAAAAACAAAGTAAGTCCACACAAATTACATCCACTACTTTAAGGCAATGTACCAACCACTTTGAAAAAGGAAGGACAGCTTTTCAATGAACATTCCTTGGGAGAGAGGTACCTAGAGACAAGTAAAAAGGACCTTCTCCTTAACCTCCACCATTTACACAAAATGATTAACTCAAAGTAAAACAGGAGTGGAAATGTAATGCACAAGCCATAAATGCAAACATTGAAGTTAAAAACCTTAGTCCTATAAAATGTGAGGAGATTGTAAAAACTGTCTACAGAGACACACATTTGCAAACCACATAGTCAACAATACAGATACCTTGAACATATACAAAAATGTTGTTAACTGAGAACTAAGTCATTCTTCCAGCTTCACATGAACATAGATGACTTTAACACCACTAGCCTGGAAGCAACATAGGCAGGTCAACCATGATGAGTCTCCTGGTAGTGAGGCTAGAGATAAAAGGCCTGTTGTGTGGTTTACACTTGTAACAGTGACCCACGTTTTCAGGGACCTGAAAGCCACTTTTGGTGAGAGCTATGATTCTTCAGTGGGTCCTACAGATGTGCTGTGGTGGCTTACGTGGGATAAAGATGCTTTGCTTTCATATAGTATCTGTCTCCTTTGGTGGTTGACCTTTGCTCAAATTCTGTTCAGCTCTCCAAGGAGAAATGTCAGTCATTTCAGAAAGGTTTTGTCCAGAACTATATTTCAGGCTTAACATGACCTAGATTTGCCTAGTTTCTCCCTCAATTTCAAGGACACTGACTAGATTCCATGACTAGAAAAACTGTGTCATATAGAAGAACAGAGTTGCTTCTTGAGTTCCTACAACACTTCTCTCCAATCCTAGGCATGATTTTTCCTCTTCTTTTTTCCTACTCTACAACTGTAATTCTTCAAGTCCCTGGGAGTCAAGAATTGCATTTGTGAGTAAAGCTGTAGTTTTTTTTTCCCTTTTTGAGACAGATTCTCACTTTGTAGTTCAGGCTGGCTCTGAGCTCACTATGTAGTCCAGGCAAGCCTCAAACTCAGCAATCTGCTTGTCTCTGCCTCCCAAGTGCTGGGATTACAGGCATGAGCCACCATGCCCAGCACTGTGGTATGTGGTATTGATTGCTGGTAGGCATGAGTCTCCACGCCTAGCACTGTATGTGATTACCGGGGTTCGAACTCAGGACCTTGGGTTTGCGAGGCAGGCGCTGGAACCACCGAGCTAACCCTCCAGCCCAAAGCTGTAGCTTTTGCATTCTTTTGGCTGCTCATTGTAGCTCTTTATCTCCTGTCACTCTTTCCTCTCAACTCCTTGGCCTTACCGTTCCAACAGAAGGAGATCTTTTGTTCAGTTTTGTCTCAAAACTGGACAGTAAAAACACAGACAATATAATCAGAAAACGGGCAAAAGATATGAACACACATCTCATCAGAGAGTATATCCAGATGTAATATGAGCATGTCAAAAGATGTTCAACATCATTAGCCATTAGGAGAGGGAAAATTACAACCACAAAGAGACACCACAGCACACCTATGAGGGTGGCACAGATGAGCAGAATGTTACAGCACACAGAGCCTGCAAGGATGCCCAAGAATGGGACCACATTACATTGATGGCAGCAGTGCAGAAGGGCACAGTCATATTGTGGGCTACATCAAAACTTTAATATGAAACTACCATGTGACACAGCCATCACATGCCTGGGCACCTGTGCTATTTATATAGCCCTTGTACATCCAGAGAGATCAAACCTATGTCCTCACAAAAAAATGGTACATGAATTTAGATGACTACACTAAAGAAGTTGCTACCATTTCTCCTACTGCAGATTGTGAGATTAAAAGAAAATTTTGATTTTATAAAAAGGATAAATTGAATATCCCTTGTGATTTGGGGGGGATTTAATGCTAACATCAGGAAGATTTTGTTGGTTACATGTCTTCCTTGCATCTTAATAAGAATACAGGGCTGGGGCTACAGAGTTTAGTTCGTAGAAAAAAAGAAATGGGCAACTTTTATTTAAATGTATTTTAACTGAGAAAATCATTTTAAAAATACATATTTATGGTGTATAGCATAATGTTCTGATACATGTTTATACTCTATTTAAATAAGGTTAGATATTCATCTCCTTAAACATTTATAATTTACATAAGCACATCCAAAAGTTTCTTTTAGCTTTTTGAAATATACAATGTCATTATTTTATGGTCATTCTACCGTGTAATAACACACAGGAACTTCTTAATACCCTTTCACTGTGGTTTGGTATACCCAGTCCCCAAAGTGCCCCCCCCACTCCTTCTCTTCCCAGCATCGAGCCACCAGCACAGAAAAATGGGTAACGGACTGTGCTCTGAGGCATCCACGCCAGCCAGGAGGCCTTCACAGAGTCAGGGACATCTGGAAGGGTGGGAGGAGCTTGCCAAGTGACCACTTCATCTTATCATCTTAGAACTCAAAGTTCAAGCCAAAATTTCACCAGACACAAGTTACATGGACCCATAAGGATGTGTTTTAGAATTTGCAACTGCCTTGAGAGAAAATCCATTTTCCTCATTTCTTTCCACTTCTTAGAAAAGTGTTTACATACTTGTTTTGCAATGAAAGGTGGACTATGACTTGAGCAGATGGGGAATGTTTGGTGTTGTACCACCCAAACGACTATAGTAAATGAAGTGCCCACTTGGAACAGTGGAAATGAGGATTACTCCCAGATATGTGTAGAAAGAGAAACAAGGACCAAAGTATTAGTGAGCTGGGCATGGTGGCACATGCCTATAATCTCAAACCCGCTGGAGGCTGAGTCAGGGAGATCACAAGCTCCAGGCCAGCTTGGGCAATGTAGTGAGAGCCTTTCTTCAAAAGCAACAAGAACTGGTGACCATGTCGCTACAAGGTTGAGCCTTTGCCCAGTACACATGAGGCTTTAGGTTCAATTTCCAGTAACACACACACACACACACACACACACACACACACACACACACACCATGCAGTGAAAGGAAGAAAGATGTTCACTGATTTATCAGGGTGAAGACACACAGAGGAAGGAAAGAGGACAGAAACAGAAACCTCTGAATTTTGAAGCAACCAATATAAAATAGAAATGGCAGAAAACGACCCCCTTGGATTTCCCGAGAGGTCTAAATCTCTCCCTAGAGCACCTTGCTGAGCACAAAATTGTTGTTCTATGCATTCTTGTAGCTCAATCTAAAATGATACCCACATCAGGCCAGAGATTTAGCTCAGTGGTTCTGGCAAGTCTGCCTTGCAAGTGCAAGGTTCTATGTTCCATTCCTGGTAACGACACATCACAATGCCGGGCATGGCTCATGCCTGTAATCTCAGCACTTGGGAGGCCGAGGCAGGAGGATTGCTGTGAGTCTTTTTCCTAGGTTACACAGTGAGCTCAGGGCCAGTCTGAACTACAAAGTGAAACTCTGTCTCAAAAAATAAATAAATAAAAATAAATACATACATACAAACACAAATAAAATAAAATGATACTACATCCAAAATAACTTATTAGTCTATAATGCTTTGCACATATAAAGGACAAATCTGAAAAAGGTTCCAGGATTTAAAGAGTAAAACAGATCAATTTAGGATCCATCTGTGTTGAAGTCCTATGAGGCTTACTCTTATCTACTTGATTGCTTGAGAGATGTTTGGGAGATTAGCCACATATACCCCTGGCTTGCTCTGGCCGGGTCAGAGCTGTGGCAAGGGGTGTTATCTGAACCCTTCCTCAGCTTTCTGAAGGCCCTGCACGGGAGCAGCTTTCCTCTGCCACATTCTCCCACCATAGTTCCCCTTGGAGCCAGCAGCACGTGGAGTGAAACATCTACAGACATTAACCAAAGTAATTCCTTTCTCCATTATGTTGTGTAGGTCAGGTGAAAAAGCCCTGAGGCCTTGGACATGGGAACCAGTCCAGATCGCATGTCCATCCACTTAAATCTGGAGATAAGTTACTGGTTGAAAATTAAAAGGATTCCATGATTTCTTCCACTGACTCTGGTGAGGTACAAAAATCTCATCAACTTTGGCACCATGAGACTCTCCCTGTGAAAGGGTCCAAGATCCATTTTCACAACTGCACACTTGCCATTCTAGATGGCCTCTCTGTAGGTCTTCCTGGATCACCATTTTCCTCTCTACTCACTAAAATCCACCATGTCTCTACCGCCATATTAATCTTACCACTATATCTGAAGAACCTGGTCACCTCTCTTTCTAAACACCTTTAAACATGCAAATCCCAAGGGTTGAAACTTGGTGTTTCTGATCAATCAGTGTGGCACCAAGAGGACAGAACAGCACTGCCTTTTTACCTACACCACCTCCTCCAGCTCAGTGTTTCATCTGTACCACATGATCCTCCATGTCGACTACACTGGGAACATGGCCGACCTCTGAGATGATACACACACAGGGATACTGACCTGAGTGCTCAAGGCCCACAAGTTTAAGAGGAACCTTTTAAAAATCCATTAAAAGATTTTTTTAAATGAGCATAAAATTCAACCTTTATTTTGGTCCCAAGATACAGACAAGTGAGTAAACTACTACATAAGACAACTAGAAGCCATCAGGAATATAAGTACATACACAAATAAAATGACACCCACATGCCAAATAACTTGTTAATCTACAGGACTTTGCATATCTAAAGGACAAATCTGAAAAAGGTTCCAGGCTTTTAAAGAGTAAAACAGATCAATTTAGGATCCATCTGTGTGTAAGTCCTATGCGGCTACAGTATTTCCCCTTCTTCCCCCGCCTTCCAGTTCCCATCTGAGCCACTGTTCATTCTTCTCCTGTCCATTTATTACCTCACTCACAAACTACCGCAATCTTTTCTTCTATGATTCATCTCTTCAAACCTCGCTCCTCCCAGCCCTCAGCAACTTCTGTCTTTTCTAGTTTCAGATGCTTTCGATCTCCCAAGGAGCTCTTTGAACTGAACAAATAAGACTTTTCAGTAAGTGGGTAGAGGAAAATATGACAGGTGAGATTGACACTATTATATTTATAAATCCTATCTTGTATGCTCATGTATGTACTGTGTTCTTCAAGGGCACAGAACACAGCATGGATCCTACTCTATCCTATTTCTCATGGCACTAAGAACTGGATTTCAAACGACTCCATCCAGTCATTCTGGCAATAGGACGCAGGCACTGTGCGACAGTAGGACATAAAGAAGTGGGGTCAGATAAGACAGAAGATCCAAGTTTTCTTCTAATTTTTGTTCTAATCTACTCCTTCCTGAGATGTTCTACAAGCAAGTCTGAATTTTAGTACCGAACTAGAAACAAGGGAGAGGGGCTTCCACCATGCTATCTCTGCCTCAAAGTAGGCTGAATTTGAACTGCACCCACTAGAAACTAACTCTTCTCCCCTTTTAGTTGTAGGTATCAGGTATTTGGTCTCAGACACTGGAAAGATGACCTATACCCCATGTTTTAACATAGCTTGTAAGAATACCCAAATATCTGGCCCCCAAAATATCAGATGATTTAATGGCCCAGATAATTTATTCAATATCTCTTGTCTTTACTTACTTATCTTTTATATTAAATAAATTTATCTAGTTCCCAATTTTCCAATTCTACTTATTTAGCAATAGTTTTGCATTTTCCTTCTATTATACCTGGTGTAGATGAAATTTATTCTCTAATCCCTACATTTGGACACTTCCCATGAAAACAGCATTATTTCCACTAAGGGATCCAATTCATTCACATTCAGGCAACAATTCCATTTTTAGTTCCTTTTTTCTACCTCTCTCATCTTTTAAAGCAGAAACAAAAGGTAAGTGGAATCCTGTTTCTCAGAATGCCAATTCTAGCCTATGAATTTCAATACATACTTTAGCCTACCGTGGTGGTTTCTATGCTCACAATAGGAGCCAGGCAATACAAAGGTTTCATGATAACTTGCACACACAAAGCATGCATAATTTACAAAATATGATACTAGGTGCGAGGCCCCCAGTCTGCCTCAACTAATGAGCAGAAAACTGTCCTGCAAATTGGGCTATTTCTACATCTTCTGTGTATGCTAAAAATAAGTGTACCTATAAGTGCTTGAATTCAGATGTGAGAAATTCATCTCTTTAGCTTTGCTATTCCAAGGAAAGATTTAGTTCAACCTTAGGGTAAGGCCTGAAAGGAAACAAGCAAATCACATGAGAAAATAAACAGTAAACCTACTGAAATCAGGCAGAAGACCTAACAGAAAGTGAATGAACACTCCTTCTGGCTCTTTTCCTAGCTGTGTTTTATTTTGCTTTTTAAGACCCAAACAACCCTTAACTAAAAATCAAGCCCTAGTTGTCACAGTCCTGAAGAATAGTAGAGATAATATGGAGTATGTATAGTTTAGAAGAATACTGATAAACTCCTAGAAAGTTTTAGTGTGTGTTGGTGAAGGGGATTTTATAAGAATTACAATATCTATATCTTTATCAAACTAGTACTTTAGTTCAGGTAGACATTAAGTCTTCAAGTGCATAGATTTCATCAGTTTTCAGAGAGTCCAGAGGTATAACAAAGATACATAGAGCCAGCTGCACACAGTGGAGGGAACTGGAATATTGAGAAGGCATACAGAGAATATAAACAGCTGGGTGACTTTTTCCTTATGACTTTAACAGTTCCAAAACCCCTCATATGTAAACATCAGTTTTCTACTCCATTAAGTTCATTTGAGCTCTAAAATTCTTTCAACTACTCTTTATTTTTATATTAAAAGTACATGTATATTTATCCATACAACACTGAAATTACACCTATAAGATCCAAACAGTTGTATTAAAGCTAAACTTTAATAAACCTGATCTTCATGTAGTCCCACCTCCAAACCCTCCTCATCCTTACTTCTATCCTCTGTTCATTGAGTCAACTTACATTTCAGCACAGAATCCGTATGAAGTTAGTTACAAGTACTCAGTCCCACTGGTCACTTTCAAGGTCACTTTATAAAACTTCATTTTTAAAAATTAACTAAATATTTGCAGGTTAGACATCACACAATCAATCCTCTCTTCTGTCACCTGACTTTAGATCTATGGTCTCCCTGGTCTAGAAGATAGTAATACACTCAACTATTTCAAGTTTTCTCACTCACCTTGCCATATAAATAACCAACTCCAGGGAAATTTAGAGGTCAATTCTCATTAGAATGCTCCCAAATTTTGACCTATACTTAACTCCATAATGATTCAAAGCCATACTCCTTAGCCAGGGATTCAAGGCTTTCCAAAGTCCCACCCACATTTCCCATCTGTTATGTTATGATGTAAACATGAAGTGTTCTCCAAAGATTCATGTATTGAGGGACACTGACTGTCAACACAGTAAAGTTCAGAGGTTGCCCCACAAAGGCATTTAAATCATAATGGCTCTGCTGAAGTTCTTAGATGAATGGGCTAATAGAAGGCAGGGCTCACTGGGGGAAGTAGCTCACTGGGGGAATAATCTGAAGGGTTATATCTTGTCTTTGGCTCTTTCTCTGTTCCCTTCTGACTCTTGTCCATTAGGAGGTAAACTGCTTTGCCCAGCCACATCCCCACCATGATGTTCTCCCTCTCTACAGGCCAGAACCAACACACCAAATGATCACAGACTGAAAACTCTGAAATGTTTGATGTTCTCCAGGATACTGTCACAATGATGTGAAGGTCACCAACATGCCATCCAGCCTCATTTCCCACTGCTTCGAAGGCTAGAAACAGCTCAATGATAGATGACTTGCCTCCAGGCAAGACATCTTGGGTTTGTTCCCCAGCATCATAAACAGGTGACAAAAGAAAGAGAAACAATCTAGTGCTTCTATTCCTTCCCAGCTTTTAGCTCAGAATGTTAATTAGGCAGCCAATCAGACCAACTTAGTGTGTCAAAATCCAACTTTTAAAATACTTAAAAATCTCTTCCTAGTATTTCAGGATAATCATTTCACACAGAGTTTTTAACTTTATATATGGGATTTTATTCATTAATTTATGAGCATCTTAGGAGAATATTTGACCAGAACAATCCTGTGACAACCATATGCAGAAAGATAACTTGTGGTCTGAGGATATCTCAGGGCTTCTTTGGGAAGAAGTATTAAATCTCAAATTCATTAACAGCTAAAAAGGAAAAAGGAAGAGACAGGAAGATTAAATATAAGCAAACTGGGAAAATGTTCAGCAGGTGGTTTTCAAGACAAATACAGGTATTGTTTTCTACTGAAAGGACTCACAAAAAACTTGCATGAATTGTACACTTGTATCTCAAGTGTGATAGCAGGGTAATGCTTTGTACATATAGACTAGACTTCTGAGTACTAGACTCTGTTGTGTGTGTGTGAAAATCAAAATACAGAGAAAACAAATCACTCTGTCAGTGCTGCCACTTATCAGTTAAGTCAAAGAGAACCTCTTGTATGAAGAGAACCTCTAAAGGCGGAACAAACATGTGTTGCAATGATGAATTTGTAACACACTTTGTAACAAAATCTTAATAAAATTAGAATATTCTCTGTGACTCATACTCTACAGACTTTTCTCTCCCAGCCTTGAAATGCTTAGTTCTTGGAGGCCAGATCTTTACTAGAAGATAGCAAAGCTTCTACAAACAAAAGAAATTTCCTCAATGGAAGTAGAAAGTACATATACTCACCTTTTTTGTTTCTCTCTCTGTACTAGGAAATTATATTAATTTAACTGGTTTGTGTTTCTGTAGTCAAGACAAGGTTTGCTTGATAAGTTTACTCTTTCACTAGCTGGAGCAACTTAATCTATGATATTGCTCTACAAAACAAATAACAAATGAAAGAAATATTTTGATTCTAAAAGATAACTTACAACTGTATAAATATGGAAACTTCAGAGAATCAAACAGGAAATTTAAAAACCATTACATTTTGCAAAACAAGTTTAATACCCATTATTCAAATGATTTCTGATTTTTTAAATATTTTGTAGTATATCTTCTAATACTTGGTTTTATATAATAAGCTATCTCAGGTTTGCAACAGAAGTCATTATGTTTATATATACCTTATACAAGTCAACTAAAGGTAATTTTATAAACTACTATAAATAAGTTCTGGAAAGAAAGTTTGAAGTTTTGATATTAATGCATCGCTGTTCAAAAATTGAGTATAGAAAGGTGACCGGATATTAAGGGCACTGATGTCACCCATGGGTTAGTCCAATGGCCAAATGGCCTTGTAGAAGGTGGAGCTAAACTGGAGGAATGAGGTTACCAAGGCATTTGCTTGAAGGCTGCATCTTTTCCTCTGTCCTTCTTCCTCTTAACTTCCCACCTTCTCTCATCCTTTCTTTTTTCAGTTAGCTAGAAGATGAGCAATTTTCCTACTCAGTGCCCTTCCTCCATGATGTATCTGCTGACCTAAAAATGAGGGAGCCAAATGAACACTGACTGCCACTTTTAAAACCACTAGCTAAAATAAATATTTCTTTTTTTAAATTGATTTTCTCAGAATTTTGTAAAAGGTGGGAAACTAACACAGCAGTGGCTAGTTGGGCTGGGTATAAAGAAATCTAATGAGCCCATTGTGTAGCAAAATTAAGACCTCACAGCCAGTCTTGTTTCATGTGTATCCCTCTAGTCTGTGCCTTCCTCCAGTTGATTGTGAAGTTACCTCAGATATCACCTTATTTCAACTGTAAACATCACATTTCATACTTTTACAAAATAAATTTCCTTTTTTGAATAATCTAGTAACATTAAACCTAAATATTAATATTACCAACATCAAGAAATACTGCTGTTTCATATTGTGCAATTTCTATTTATTTCACACTTATCTTGAGGTTAAATGATTGAAATAGGATAACATTTAGGGAAAGCCATTGCTATTGGCTAGTATGATTCCTGAATCTTACCTTCTCAAAGGGTTGCTGATGGACCTGCATCAGCCTTACCTGGGAAATTCTCAGAAATGCAAACTCTGTTTTCTGGTTCTGGAACCATGTGAAGCAGAATCTGCATTCAACAAAATCTCAAGAGATTTAATTAACATTACATGGGAATGTATAGTAATTAAAGTCTGAGGCTCACTAGTTTCAAATCTCTTTTTCAGTAACTGTTGCTTCACACTAATTCTTTGTAAAATATTTTTTAGATGAAACAAGGCTGATTCTTGGGGTTTCTCATGATATAAATAATCCTAATTTAATCCACATAATATTATTTAACATGCTCCTCTGTCTTTTCTAATATATGGAAAGGCTTGGTCAGAATCTATTTCAATTTGTGGAGGAACAGCAAGCCATAAAAGGTGGTCTGTTCTTATATTGAAGAAGCACATTTAACCTGGGTAACATTTCTTGCATTCTGAGCAGTTTTAGTAACCATTCCATAGATGCATTATTTCATGCATTGTAAAATGATCTGCTGTTTTCTCCATTGATTGTTTGATTAGATCCTACAAAGGCTATCTTTTCCATCTAAACTATTAGATTTGTATTAGAAATGTACGATATGCTAAGAGAGCTGGAACATACTTGATACCTGGGACAGCTGATCACAGACTGAAACCTACACAAACTGTGAACCAAAATAAACTTTACTTCCCTGAACATTCTTTGTTGGTTATTCTGCCTCAGCAATGCAAATAAAGGAAGAAGCTGGGCGCAGTGGCTCACGCCTCTAATCCCAGCACTCGGGAGGCAGAGACAGGAGGATTGCTGAGTTCAAGGCTTGCCTGGGCTACATGGTGTGCTCAGGGCCAGCCTGAACTACAAAGTGAGACCCTGTCTCAAAAAAAAGTAACTGAAACAGGGATACTAATTTCAATATAATCTCATGTTACCCTTTATCCCTTAGGGAGACATGTAGGCCTGGCCACTGAATCTTTATCTCGGGCTGGCCTTCTTCAGAAGTACCACCTGCCACAATTCTGATTGCTTTACTTTTTACTGACTTAATAGTCCAGTTACTACAGGTGGTAAAGCTAGCTAGACATGCGGTAGGCAGATAGATAGGACTGAGCTTCAAAATCAGACAACTTGGAGGTTAGCCTTACCAGAGGAAAAAAGCTCTCCCACCCATGTAGGATAAATAGCTGTGACTGATATTCAAAATAGGTAGCCCCTAGATAATCTACAGAGGGCGCCAACCTCCTGGGATGGAGGGCTAAGACTTTAACCCACCCTCCCAGAAAAGTTTGAGTCAAAAATTCCTGTTCAGTTGCTAATGACTGGATTTCTCATCAGATCCCCATTTAATCAATGCTACCTGAGCAATTATACCTGTTGTAATCCTATTGGTTGATCAAGGCTTTGTCTATTTTGTGTGGTTTCTCCTTGTACCAGTGTTACCTCAGCCACTACATTTGCAATGTTACTGGTTGACTGTAATTTTGTCCCACTTTGGATCCGCCTCACCTCATTGCTTTGCTCCATAAAACCCTCTGAAAAGTGATTATAAGGCAAAAAAACAAAGTTTGGTGTCCCACTTTTCTGGGTTCCCCCTTCCTCCTCTCTTAGGCAGAAGCTTTATCAATAAAATTTTCTTACTCAAACCTCTGTCGTTCCTAAAATTCATTCTTCAATTTTTAGAGAACATGAGCTCACACTTCAGGTGGGGAGCTAGCATCACAGTCCTTCTTTGTGTATTAATTTCTATCTAACTTAGCTGCCTATGACACTATGTCTGAGTGAATACAAAGCAACAATTTATTGCCAGGGATTTAGCTCAGTGGTTCTGGCACCCACCTGAGTTTAAAGCCTAGTACCAAAAAACACAACAAACAAACACAAATAGGCAAAGTGACAATTTATAACTCTATATTCACTTACACGGAGGGATTTCTCTTTAACATAATGTCTAATTATGTCCCTGATCTGAATAGGTTGCCTGGGGCACTAACTGGAAAAGAAGTCAAAAGAATAATCTGGAGACATCAGTAAACATATTTCTGGTTTTCTCTGATATCATTTAGAAGAATCTCAGTCCAAAAGTGGATACAAGAGATGGGAAAGACAGTCAAACCTTAATGAGGTGCCTTCCAGTTTATACAGATACACAGTCTATCAAGGACTGTTTTATTTTGTCCTCTGAGAAACTGAGGAAATTTTTGTTCATAATTTTTTTTGTTCTGGAGAAAACAAATAAACAGAAGTTGGCAAAACACTGGAGAGATATTTTTTTTTCTTACACATCACCCAAGGGTAAATATTTTATAACTCCTTTGATCATAGAGCTCTCATTTTAAACTGTTTTTGCATTTTCATTATATACAACAGGAGGAGGAGAAGATAAGTTTAAAACAGCTTCATTTTGAACCATACCTATAAAGTAAGGGAGTGAAAAAATTAACAGATATATTACTTAGAATTTCCATAGTTTAACTTTGTCTGAAGCAAGAGAAGTAAACTCAACTACATGTTTGAATCTATTATAAGGCAAAAAAAGAAAGTTTGGTGTCCCTGTTTCTGCATTCATAACATAATATAGAGTTATACGCACTATAAATCAGAGTAATTCAAGAGCTGATATTAGGCTGACAAAAATATTTGGAATCAGAAAACTGAAAAGAAATGGAACGAGGAATCCAGGCAAGTATATGAAAAGGAAAGGCCTTTGAAATGCATGAATGTTGCAGTCAAGTAAGCAGAAAGTTCTGCAAAAGAACTGTTTCACATTTTCAAATACACAAATTTCATGTGAATCTAGAATCCAAACAACACAGTGGTCCATGTTGCATTTTACTTTTATGAAAAATTGTGAACAGGAATATCAGATTATGACCTGAAATATTTCAAAGTCTCCAAGGTTAAGAAGTTTCAACATATCAGCAGCTAAATAAAAATGGGACTAGGGAAACTACCAACTATAAGGCTGAAAGCTGTGACCCCACCCAAACTCATGCCCCTCTGACTACCTGTATTGGCATATGCTGCCTCTAAGGAAATAACTGATGCTAATAAGGTCCCAGAGGTAGGGCCCTGACCCAGTAGGACAAGTGTGCTTAGAAGCAAAGATGGGAGCATACAAATCTGTCCATGCACTCGCTGCAGAGGGGCCTTCTGAGGATGAGGTGGGAGGCTGTGATCTACATACCAAGGAGGGTGTCTCCAGCAGAAACTGGCCCATTCAAACACTAATCCAGAAAGTTCAGGCTTCAAAATGCTGAGGAAATACATTTCTGTTGATTAGGCCTATCAGTCTACTGTGCTTACTGTGCCAGCCACCCTGACTATGAGGGACTTGTACACACCAAATGCACACAAGGTCCTGCCCTGCAGGTTTATGCAGGCAAACTGGCTTTTGGAGACACTTATGAGTTTGCTGCATAAATATGACTGCAGTTTGCCTACTACAGAACATGAGGATGCATTCAAATGGAAAAGTGAAGATTCTAGGCTACAATATACAGAGTACAAAACAGTATGTACAGTATCTCATGTTGCAAAAATTGCAAATACATGCACACATTATGTGCACATGCAAATTTATACATGTCTACAAATTTATGCATCTTTGTGCATATGTATATATTTCCATTTATAATTCAGATATATGGACAAAGTTTGGACTTTAGCTCTTTAAGTGGAAAGAATGGGATGAATTTTTAATTTTGCTTGTGAGTATTCACCATGTTTCTACTATGCATGTGCACTGCTTCTATTAAAAAGAAATATTATTCAACATAACCGAAATTAAGTTCCCTAGAATACAAATGCCTGTCAATTTATGATGTTGTGGACCTCTGCGCCTTCTACTGAACCATTATCATGACACTACCGTTCTTTCTTCACAGAATTGGCCAAAATTACAAATAGTTCCCTGTGAGGAAAAGGGCTGATGGATGCTTTGCTCAGAGAAAAAAAAGGAAGACAGCCTGGAATGCTCATGCAGAGCTGAAGTCCCAGAACGGGGAGGCCGAGGCAGGAAACTTGTGAGTTTGAGGTCGGCCTGGACTACACAGCTCGCCTGAGTGGAGCCTGGACTAAATAGTGAGACAGGGTATCAAAAGAAAAGGAAAAAAAAAAAGGAGAAAGAAAATCAACAAACATCATATGTCTTTTGGATCCCTGGGCCTGCAATTTATTGACAGTTAAGGCAGCACAAGATGCAGTCTAATCATTTCAAATGAAACTTATTGGATGATGTGAGCTATACCCTTACAATATTCTTCCATGTACAAGGAAAAAGAATACTATATAATCAAAGCAGTTAAAAAATCATCAGACATGGCAGTGGAAGGCCATATGAATATTCAAATGTACTTTATTCAACTGCTCTTACCAAGTAACTAATGACCTCAGAGCTCAAGTCTAGATCATTCTTGCTCCGCTGATCCAAAAAATACTACCCCTTCTTGTTTATCCGTTAACAGAATTTTACTTGTTTCTAAACATTTAATTTTTTGAGGCAAAATCTCAAGGTTTTACCAAATAAGCTAGGCTGCAGTCTTCCTGCCTCAGCCTTCCAAGTGCTGGATATTCAGGCTTGCATCACTGCTTCAGGTTTACTTTTTACAGACCCAGCTCTAGTTCCAAACATCTGACATCTCCTACTCAGAACAAATGTCACGTTCCTGTGAAAATGGAGGATGCTTCAGGTGTCCTTGAACACAGGTAACCCTGAAGTGCTTGGTTATTTAAATATGTCTAACTTCTGTCCTTACGTGCATTGCAGGGCCCCATGGGGCAGAGCTCTTTTATGGTAAGGCATACTTGGTAGATATTGAATAAATGTTGATCAACTAATGTATGTAAGATTTACTTTTCTCATGGTTCAAAACTGTAGCGCAGATCGGCAAGAGTGACATTAGTACAATATTACCTGAAAGGGATGCCAATTGTTAGTCTTTAAACATGGTAATGGTCTTTTTTTTTTTTTTTTTTTAGAGTCCAGGCTCTTAGCCTATTTCCCAATTAACTCTAAAGAAGCAAGGGCTGGTTTGGTAATTTATAACACAAAGAAGAAATCGCTCTCTCCCAGTCTGTTCCAGGTGGGTTCAAAGAGTGAATGAAACCAGGTTTCCACCGTTATGCACCAGGTGACAAGAAAGAAGCTTTTTCCAAACTGTAAAACTGCTCTCTCTCCGCCGAGTGAATGAATATCTTAAAAGCAACAAAGAGCAAGGCTAAAAGTTATGTCTTTGCCCCCACTTTTCCAGTGCTGAGCCAGGAAAATGAGATACTAGAGAGGTGAAATTTTTGACAAACCCCTGTGAAATGAGGCATTTGCTGCTGGAGATGCAAGAAGGTTCATGACATCTAATTAAGGAATTGTTCAATTTTCCATCTGGTTGAGAAAAAAAAAATCAAGGTGAAACCGTTGGGCTTCAATGTATGTGACTGAGCTGAAGGCAGGTGCCCTCCAATTTCATTTTCTCAAGGCACTAGATCTTAGCAACAAGACAGCTCAGCTCCATGGGTGGAAGACGCCACGGCACATATGAAGCTCCACATTACGAAGCCTGTACTTCCAGAAAGACAGACTACGTCAACCTTTGACCTTCTCCACTATGCAAAAGTACTGCTCACAGCTAAGAGTGGGCTGTGGAGTTACACGGAATTGTGTCAAATTCTTGAGTAGATCATTTATCAGCTGATTTTTTTTAAATTGAGCAAGTGTCTTAGCATTCTCAGTTCCTGTGAAATTGCCTCAGTAGTAATGGTTATCACACACATAATTATGATGGTTGTATAATGTAAGTGACACATTCAAGGTAACTGACACTGTACTCTAAAAAATGGAGGTCTTATTTTTAGTCTCTACTATCATGAAAAAATTAGATATAAATTCAAAATTTGGAATATATTGAACTAGTAACATTGGAGGAAATAGCTTACCTGGGGCAGTTTGGAGAATAGGAACCACATTAGAACCATTAAGATGGTTTCCTCTGGCTATTGTAATTTTACAAGAATGCAAACAGTCCACTGTTCCTCACTTCAATCAAGATTTTTATACTTTGAGGCTGGAGATTTAACTCAGTGGTTCCAGTGCCTGCCTAGGAAGCGCAAGGTCCTGGTTTGATCACCAGTAACCACCTACAACAATACCAGGTGTGGTGACTCATGCCCACCAGCAATCAGTGTTACATATCAACACACCAGGTGTGGTGGCGCACACCTGTAATCCCAGCACTTGGGAGGCAGAGGCAGGAGGATTGCTGAGTTTGAAGTTTGCCTGGGCTACATAATGGGCTCAGGGCCAGCCTAAACTACTAAGTGGGACCCTGTCTCAAAAAAAAAAAAAAAAGAAAGAAAGAAAAAGAAAAAAGAAAAGATTTCTAAACTTCTGCATTTTCATCTATTTGTTCCCTCTTACAGTCACACTATAGCCAAATCCCATCCTAGTTTAAAGCTTGTCTCAAAGTCACTGCCTTCCTGAAGTTATGCAATCCATATGCAGAATTCACTATTGTTTCTAGAAACTCCTCAATTATACTTGGCTTCACCACTTTTTCATGTTTATTATTGCATTCTCTGTTGCATTATGATTATTGTTTTTACAGGTAATCTTCTATCTCTGCCTGCAGAGGCTGATTTTTCAAGGGCTTACTGCACAGAGGAACAAGAGGCTTATTCTTATTTCCTACCATAAGAAAATTTTGGCTTATGCTCCCACCTCTCTGCATTTATTCATGCCCAGATGAGGATAATGAAATAATTTCATTAGTAAGGTAAGAAAGGGACATGAGATCAACTCCTTTCAGAGCCACCAATGCTACCACATGAGTAAAGTTAGCCTGGTTCAAGGTGCTATGGTCTAAGTCACCTTGTAGCCCAGCTTATTTCTGAGTTCTCTGTCAACTTTTTAACTGACTTGCAATATATACCTGTCCCTAACTACACATCTGATTATACCTTCACATATTCTAGCATTGATTTCAAAAGAGTAAGAGAAAGAAACATTTCTAATTATGATAATTCAAAAAGAAATACAAACATCAGAGTTTATGCATCAGAGCAATACAAGAAAAGTCCCAAGAAGCTTACCTTCCTTGCACTGAAATTCTAAATCTGATGATGTTTTATTAATAGACTACTATAAAAATCAAAATGAGACTCCAACCAGTACATTGCTAAATTGGAGTCTTACACATCACCGGAACAAGCCCCATCAGGATGCCATTACATTTGATAGAGAATGTTAAAAGCCCTAAAATAATTTGATGTAAGACTTAATCATAGATGCCCCACTATAAGAGATTTAAAAATGTCATCTAAATGGAAATGAAGGCGTGCATCTGCTCCCACTCTGGGGAGGGTCACAAACAACTGGATGAGATCCTGAATGCACCACTGCACTATTGAGGTCTTTGAATTCATTTGCTTCAGTGGCGAATGCAGAAAAGTATAAAGCAGGTGGCCTGTCAGATACTCATCCTACAGAGACCTAACAGCTTTTACTGTTAAACAACACACTGACAACACACAGCCCAGCCTGATGCACACAAAAGTCATCGACCATGTTGTGCACTCAACAAGAGTATTTTTGTTTGGGTTCTTCTACCAGATAATTATGACAACAAGTACAGATCGAGATTCTATGGGGACTAAGGTTCATATATCATGGGGAGGAGCCTTTTTAAGAAAGACAATGGAAAACTATTAAAATAAAGTAAACTGGACATACTTGGAAGGGGGTCTTGCATGCACACCAGGAGGACTGAGGCTCAAGCCTCATCAGCTCTTCAGTAAATCTTCCTCTGCTTACAACCCACCAGCACAACAGGAAATCTCAATACAGTTCTCCTCTCATAAATGCCTGTCTCCGTATTTGTAAAAGGAAAAAAAAAATAAAAGCAAGGGGTGAAACACAAATGACAAGGATGACGATGAGGATGATGAAGACTTGCACAGAATCTACAAGGTGCTCCATGCTTCTGCCATTCTCCAGCAGATGCCCCTCTTGGGTGCCAGCAGTCCCCTCATAACTCCATGGTCCTGGGGCTCCCTGCCCTACTCTCTGACCCACAAATAACCCTCTTCTCGAACCCACTGCTGCTTATGTCCTGACACTCACAGAAATTTGTCAGAATAATTCAAAGGGATTTCACATCAATCTTTCATTTCTAATGCACTTTCCACAGTTTGTTTTATTTAATACAGAAGTCGTGACCACAGTCAACAAAAGCCTTTCTGCAAATTTACCCCCTGACACATATTGCTCCTTTTCCCCTCTCTTTCTGAATGTGGAAAAGGAAGTAAGTACTCCCTCAGTAGTGAAAGGAACTGCAGTGGGTATCCTCAGAGGCAACTACCTCAGGGTACTTAAGTTAGATTTCCAGGTGTTGCTTTTCCTTAACTGCACAGTTGGTTTTCAGGAAAGTGCTTCTGCTGTCTACTTTTCATTGCATGTGCTTTAAATGTCTGCCATGTGCCTGAACTCTGTTAGACTCCCAGAGTCTAGCCATGGATTTGTGAAAGACGGCCTTGACTACCACCCCCCAAACTCATCTACTTGCTTTGTCTATGTAGGAATATTGCACCTAGCCTTGCCTCAGGGTGCTAAGGACCCTGCAGAATCCTGCAGAGGTGTTCAGAGGCCAAGCTAGCCAAGGGCGGACAGGTTCTGCTAAGTGTATCTCTTGTAACTAGCATATACCATTTTCTGTAATCGTGAAAACATTATATAGAAAAATAACTAGAGCAGTCTCAGTGTTTAGAATGATGGAATGTACAATCTCTCTCTCTTTTTACTGGAACCTAAAGCAAAGATCCTCCAGTGTAAGATGTTTTTTCTTTCATATTCCGTGATTGTAACAAAGTAAGAAACTAAGGCATTAGGTACACACATAGCCCTGTGAATTTGAGTTTTTGTAGCTGCATAATAAAAGTTTGGGCCAGATATGTGTGTGTGTGTACAGCCAATCATTCTGTGGACATTTTCCTTCTACTTTTCTTACAGTGAAATAACTTTACACTTATGGAAGTTATAATTATGTGCCTATACTGTATATGCCTCACCCTAATAACTTCCCTTAATGCCCACATCTTACATAATCTTGGTGGATTTATAAAGAGAAATTAACATTGGTATAATACTATTCACTCATCTGTATATTTTATTTAGATTTCACTGGTTTTTCCACTAACATCTCTTTCTTTGCTCCAGGACCCAATTCAGTATAACTGATTGTACTAGCTATCATGCCAATTTAGGTTCCTTCAGTCTATAATTGTTTCTCTATCTTCCTCTGTCTGCCATGATCTCAAGACTGTGAAAAGTATAAGTCAGTATTTACAGAATTATCACTGGCTTTGTCTACTACTTTGACAATGCAGATTTCTAGGAAACTCACCAACTCAATGATCTTGATTTTTTTACCATTCTAAACTTCAAAAGAAAATCTATTTCCCAATCTTCTTCCCTCTTCTTGGATTCTACCAAGTCCAGAATAATCTATACATCACATTTTCAAGAAGTTTAAGATTTGACATTTACAAGAAACCCTATGTCCAATCTAGTTTTCTTTTCAAGAGCCTCATTAACCATTGACTCTCTTCTATTTTTACTTACTTTCTTCATCCCCTGAACTCTTCCCCTTCTCTCTGCACCTGAAGCCATCACTATACATGCAACATGTCTACACAAACAAGGTAAGTTTACATTTCTTAGGAGAATTTTCTTAACATGATTATTTTTAGACTGTGTCTGAGAGATTCTCTTTCCTGGTAGCCTGTACTATACACATTGGAAGGGAAGTAACATGTACAAGATCTGTGTTTGCAAGTTTTCTACACAATCAGTGTTTGCTCTTTAAAAAGACAATGTCTTGCTCTCAGTTATTCTCTCTCTCTCTCTCTCTCTATTTATATATATATATATATATATTTTTTTTTTTTTTTTTTTCTTTTTGAGACAGGGTTTCACTTTGTAGTTCAGGCTGGCTCTGAGCTCACTATGTAGCCCAGGCAAGCCTCGAACTCAGCAATCCTCCTGTTTCTGCCTCCCGAGTGCTGGGATTACAGACGTGAGCCACCACATCCGGCATTGTGGTATGCGGCATTGATTGTTGGTGGGCATGAGTCTCCACACCCAGCATTATATGCGGTTACCGGGGATCGAACTCAGGACCTTGCACTTGTGAGGCAGGCGCCGGAACCACTGAGTTAACCCTCCAGCCCAGTTATTCTATCTTTTTAAGACAGAACTGTCTTTCTGAATTTAAATTGTGCCAGTCAACAAGTTACCTAGTCTAAGAATGGAATCAGGAAGGATGGAACACACAACAGAAACAAGCCTAAGAGGCAAGACTTCTTTTATGTCAAGACTAAGTCTCGAAGCAATTTTGTACAGATGACTTTCCATTTGGGTAAATTTGGTGGGTCAGAGGAGGTGGGTCAGTACTGTGGGCCTTGCCTGGAAAAGCAGAGTAGGTTGGTCTGTCTCCCTCCTTCCTCCCTCCCTCTCTCCCTCCCTTTCTTCCTTCTTTCCTCCCTCCCTCCCTTCTCTGCCTCTCTTTCCCTCCTTCATGGATGCCATGCCATGAAGAACTCTCCTCTTTCATACCCCTGTGCCATACCACACTGCCTTGGAGCCAGTTGAGTATATACTGAAACATCTATAAACTATGAGCCAAAATCAACTTTTTCACCATTTAGTTCTGTGTCAAGTATTGTGTCTCAGCAACTAGAAATTAAGACAATCTGCCATTTCCCTAATGATAGTGTCAGTATTCCCACATGCTGCTTTGACATCTGATTCATCAAAATGCTATGCTTCAAGGGAATCATTTGGGGTTCCTTCCAAAATATGACTCTAAGAATGAGGGTGGATTGAGTACTATTTACAGAACCCATATGTAGGGGAGGGAACAGAAAGTAAAGCATCATTTGCTTGTTTTTTGAGACAGAGTCTTGCTATGTACTTTAGGCTGGTCTTGAACTCAGTATGTGCCCCAGGCTGGCCTTGAACTCATGGCAATCCTCTTGCCTCAGCCTCATGAGTGTTGGGATTACAAGCATGCACTACCACTCTCAGCTTCTGTTCATCTTTTGTAGAAATGCCCAAATAGCTGCCCCACTCCATTCTTCTATTATAAAATCTCCTGTTTTTTACCATGGTGGAAAATGTCAGTAGCAATTTAAAGTTGTACTGATGGAAAATTCAATCCCAAATTAGAAGATGCACAAGACAAAAGGGAAGACTGGTATTAGCACTTCAAAGATAAAAAGCAAGGAGCAAAACTCACAAAGGAAAGCTTTAAGAAATGCCCTAGGAAGAAATTCCTTTGAAGCACCACAATTCCCAAAACAACGCCGTGATTACCTAATAGTATCCATTATGTCTTACTAATTACCTCATGAAACTTACATTGGAAACATCTTGAAAACAATCCTATAGTAGAAAACTGCCAATACACTGCAGTTTAGGGGATTAGAGGTATTCCAAGAAAGAAAGTGACATGATTTATTTACATTTATTAAATAGAGCACACCATACTCTGACCTACACATTCTAACTAATGTCATTTTTGGTGAACCAAATGGTATGATATATATATATATATATAAAATTTATTAAACAAATATTATGATACATCAGCATCATGCAAGAGAGGGATCATCCCTACCTGCATGAGGGAGACAGAGTGGTTAAGGTTTCTTGATATTTCATACATAACATGGTTTTGTATGAAACCAACTTGCTCTAGTTTTCCAGAGATTTTCCTAATATAACCAATGCAAGTTTTACACCCTCCATGAAAACAGCCACACCCACAGGCAAAAGACAATGGTAGTTCACTTCACTGACACAGAGGTATTTAGGTACACTGTGACACTACACAGAAACACAAAGGCATATGAACTCTGAATGAGTGGTTCTTTCACAGGTGAAGAAATAGATCCTGCAATTAAAGTAAATTGTCTAAGACCCAGGGTGTGATGGTACAGCTGGGAAGCCTGGTAGTTCTGACTCACAGCAACACAGTTCCACACACGCCTTAAAGAAATGTCTTTCTATATCATGCACTTCAAAGGTCAACTCTGGACTTGTGCTAACTGGTGAAACTTTCAAGAAGTGTAATGGAAGACTGTGACAATAAGGAAAGACAAATTTTAGAGCAAATCCCCAGGACCCAGAACATAAGTTCAGCTCTTTCCCTACCTGAAGCAGCTTTGGATCCCTTTTCATCCCCATTTTCTGCTCTGGCCTGTGCATAAACAGACAAAGACGAGCCTTTTTCAGGTTGACCATGGCCTTTTATGGGTGACAAAGAGTGTCTCTTCAGTTGTGAGGAATGAGGTAGGAGAGAGGAATTGCTAAAAACCGGCAGGGCATAACCAACCACCTCTGAATGGAAAATGAAAAATAGCCTGTGGAGTATTTCAGTCAGTAATACCAGCTAGTTCTGAGTAACATGATGAAGTCTTCCACAGTAGAAACTCGGGAGAAGTCTGTGGTTGGGACCAAAATTTTGATTTAGTAAGAGAAAAGAAACCAAGGGCTGGAACACTGACAGTACAGAGCAGTACAAAGAGGTGAAGCTCCCCACCCCATCCCTATGAGCTCCGGCGGCAGCAGGGTCTTGGACCTGTTTTGGCACTGCTGTTTTCCCTGTACACAGAACAGCTCACAAGTGGTAGGCACACACTGATAGCTCCTGAGTGGATGGAGGAGCAACAGCATGCTTGGTGTCTCACGTGAGACTATGAGAAAACTGCTTTACCACCCTGAGCTCTGGCTTTCTCATCCACGGGGGGTGGGGTGGGGGGACTTCATTAAATAACTTGTGTCTCTTTCAACTAAGTTCAAAACTCAAAGCCCAAAATACACCCCAGGTTAAGAATATGTCCACAGGGCCACAGATTTAGCTCAGTGGCTCCGGCACCTGCCTTGCAAGTGCAAGGTCCTGAGTTTGATCCCAGTAACCACATACAATGCTGGGCATGGTGACTCACACCCACCAGCAATCAATACCACATACCACAGTGCTGGGTGTGGTGGCTTACACCTGTAATCCCAGCACTTGGGAGGTAGAGGCAGAAGGACTGCTGAGTTCCAGGTTTCCCTGGGCTACATAGTAAGCTCAGGGCCAGCCTGAACTACAAAGCAAGACCCTGTCTCAAAAAAAAAAAAAAAAAAAAAAAAAGCATATGTCCACAGACAGGATAGTTATCAGTATATCAATACCACTGTGTATCCCCAACTGCCCAGGTAAGGAGATACTTCAATGTATTTGGTATAATCATGAAGAAAAATTTTAAAAATTCACCTATAACACAAAAACGACAGACATGTATTTATTGGCAAGAAAACTACCCATAATATTGTTAAAGTTTTCAAGTTATAAAATAATACAAACACTACAGTTGATTTATATATGTACTCATGGGCAGGCTAAGAGGACATAAATACACACATTACCATGTCAGTGGTGACCATCACTGGATAGTGAATTCATGGACACAGTATTTGTTAGGATTATCTCTGTTCTAATTGTCCTCTATGATTACAGTGTCCTATAACATAGATCAGTGCCACAACTCCACACCTATTAGGTACCTAGCCTTCACCAGTGAGGGACAGTAACACAACGTTCAGGATCTGGGATCTGGAGCCAGATCAATGCAATGGTCCAAAGCCCAATAATGTCCCCTAGCTGCTGTGCAGCCCTCTCTTTCACTTCGGGTTCCTCAGATTTAAACAAACAGTAACACTTAACTCATGTGTCAGGGCTTGAAGCTTAAACTGGATGATCTATGCAAAACCCCCAGCATATATTACACACTTAATAAATACTAGCTATTCTCATGCCAAATACAAACAGAAAATCTTTTTAAATGTAACCTTGCCAAGTTACATAGTCAGTATTCTCAGGGCCTTATTAATTTGGTGAGAATAAGATGATTAACAAACAAGAAACAAAAGCACTCCATTTTAATAACTTCATACAGTAAAGAATCTTGGATAATTGTGGCCTTCTTTATCCCTGAGCCTTCTGATCTACTAAAATATCAAGTCACTCTTGATACAAATCTCCTGCCCATGTTCAGATCCATGATCTCTCCTCTTCTATCTCAGGCTACTATTTCCCTGCTTATTGTATTATGCTCCCAAAAGTTTCCTGGCCTCCTGTCTCCACAAGTTCTTATGTTTTACCACCAGTGATTCCTGAAGAGTGGTTGTCAAACAAATACCATCGATATTTCCGAGAACTTGTTAGAAATTCAAATTTTTGGGATCCACCAAAAAGCGAATAAAGTGAAGAAGTCTAAGGATGTGATCCAGCAATACCAGTAGACTATTAAAGAGGTCACCGAGGAGTCTTGGCATACTATGCTTATGCTTGGAATCTCTGCTCTATCTCATATCTTCAGACCAGTCTTCCCCAAGCATGCAGTCCTCTGACACTGTCCACTTCTCTCTGGCTACAAAGTGAGAGATGATGACCCTTCCTGTCCCACTACTGGAGGTCTTCTGTACTCATCCTTCACTATTCAATTAAAAAAAAAAGTGTCTCTAGTTAAAAAAAATAAAGCATAATCCATGGATGCCATCACATTATAGTTCTATTGCTATTTTTCTGTCTTTGTTTGTACTACTTCTCAAAACTGTAGCATTATTCCTTCTTCCTGATAATTTTAAAGGTTCTGCTTAGTCTTAAGACCCAAAATCCACCCCAAAAGTGGCTCTCAGTACACCATCAACTCATTCCTTCTCAGAATATTCAAAGCATTGAGATGGCCTATTCCCTCACTTCCTCTCTCAGGGTCAGTGTTATATATTAGTTTCCTAGGCCTGACATTATAGATGGCCGCAAACTAGAGATATAAGCCAACAGAAGGTGCTGGCAGGGCTACAGCTTTCCCTAAGTGTTTATGAGGCCCACAGTCCTTGGCACTCCATAGTTTGAAGACCATCACTCCAATTTCTCCCTTCTTTGTTATGAGGCATTCCTTGTACACCTCTGGATCTTCTCCTTTCATAAAGAAACTAATCATTATTGGATTAAAATCTATCCAAACCCAATGTGACCTCATCTTAACATAATTACATCTGAGAGACCTATTTAAAATCATGTCATAGTCTTTGGTACTGTATTACAGGACTTCGACACATGCTTTGGGAGAATACAATTCAACCTATGATAATTTGCACATGTAACAGACCATCTGTAATCAAAGCAAGCTTCTAAAAAGAGGTACTCTAGCTCGCTGCTGCTTTTGCTTCTGTGTGCATGTTCCTACCTAACTCTTCAGAAGATCCGGATCAGGAGAACACTCTTAACATCATTATTTAATGAATGAAATATTGGAGTGCCAGTTAGATTTGCTAGTGGCAGAGCACTGCATTGTTCTATATGGCTCCAGCATGGGAAATTGGGAAGTTAAGTAGGAGAGGTCTTTGAGACCTGGTGTGCTTAAAGAAGGTTTCATGAAGGAAGAGAGCTTTTCAAAGAAGAAACATGATTAAGAGACAAACAGCAAAGAAGATGTAACCTTCTAAGTAGGGAGACAACCCCCCCAAAAAATGTTACAGAAAATGAAATTTAAGAAAATAAAACTCTGCTTTAGTAAAAACAGAGCTGTGAAGAATGAATCAGGACTAGAATGTGCCTATTAGGTGAAAATGGGAAACGATCGCTTATTCTTGTTAGTTCAATAATCATGCTTTAGTTACTTCTCTATTTTTCCTGCTAGTTTATTACTCTCTGGCTGGCTTCTAAATTCTGCTTCTGAGAGAAGATAATTGAGCTGGATACTAAATATACCTACACTCTGGACTGCCTTCTCCTGCCACTTAATCGTCTTCTTGGGCTAAGGGGTAAACTGGAGACCACATGTTCCTTGGTTACTATGGCACTTCCAAAGCTTGCCATATGAAACAGGCTCAGTAGATACATCTTAGATGAATGAATAGATGGAAGACAACAAGAAAATTATGTACTGTGGGCACAAATGCACACAGTTTGATATTTGAACAAGAATTGTACAACTACATTACCACAGGTTCCACAATAGTGTTAAATTCTTACATGTCTCATATTTTTTTGACTTCTCAGTCTTGTCTATATCTTTAGTGTGTTATACATGACTGTACTTAATTATTTTGTACTCGTTTGAATTAGCATATTCATGAGCAACATTAAATACACCAGATAATATTCAAGAAGAAAGTGTTCGCATTGGAATGCACAGCAGATGGTGGTGTTGAAAACGGTGACCTTAATTAAATCTAAAATTGTGGTGTAAATAACACCAGAACATCTAAAAGCTATGTAGCAAACATTTGACTTTTTTCACAGTTTTTCCCAAGTTTTCTACACATACACACCTTTAAAGTACATTAAACAAGAAGTACAGTTTATGATTGTGTACTGACTTATGTGTTCTTCTAATTGGCAGCTTTAATACTGACAAATCTTTCTTTGACAAGCATTAGTAGGTGTGGGACGACAATATCATACCTTTTCTCTTCATTGAAAAGGAAGATTATTACATTTTTATCTTAACTTTCAGAGGAAACAAATCTTTTCAAGGAAGAAAATTATCCATAACGACCTCAGATCTCCTATGTAGTACATACATATTAATGACTAGCATCACCTTCCATATGTGTGTGTGTGTGTAAGTTTAAGAAAATGAAATAATATTCTGACTGTTATTCAGTGTTATTATTATCATAGCAAATATTTATGAAGCAGTTCCTATATTCTGGGCAATTTTCAATACTCATTAAAGCAGAGTATTAAGTTCTCTAATCATCATGATAACACTAAGCTAAAATTTCCAATTACTATCATTTTACTCAGGGGAAAAAAATTGGAAAACACAGGAAAAATACCTAGCCTCATATCACAAAGTTAGTAATTTCAGGAATTAGATTTTAATTGAGTACTGGTTGCTTGTAGAATGAATCTGCTGGCCAGGTGTGGTAGTGCACGTCTGCAATTGCAACACTCAGGAAGCTGAAGCAGGAGGACTGCTATGAGTTCAAGGCCAACTTGTAAGATGAGCCCTGTTTTGTTTTTTTTTAATTTACCATTTGCCTTTTTTACATTAGAGATTGAATCCAAGTTCTTTGCATTCAGCTACATTCCCAGCCCTTTTTGTTCAATAATTAATTCAGAGATAGGGTTTCATTAAATTATCAAGTTGCTCATGTCAGGCTCTAACTTGCAATCAGCCTCCCTCAGCCTCCTGGACTGACTTTCCACCTGACAAAAGTAAACCATGAGAAAAACATCTCGTTTTAGAAAAGTGTCATAAAGCACTATTCCACACTTTCTACCCTACTGTAATACTGCCATGATCATTGTGAACCAGGAGAGAACCCAGAAACACACACAATTCAGATGATAATGAGGTAAAAGTACAGCGCCTTTTCAGATAATGGGATTTGTCTGAGCATGTTCACCTAAATCCAAACACTGAAAGCTTTACTGTGACTGTCTGTGTGACAGGGAAGGCAGGAAGGGGGTGGGTGGGAAGGTCTTCACCTCTTCCATGGAGTTAGTCCCTTCTAAAACCATCTTCACATAGAAGTGCTCTTCTTTTGTGTCTTCTGTCAAATGTGACACAGCATTAATGGCATCCCCTCACAGGAAGAGACCAGGACCTCATGCTACACCACATCTGTTGGACCCTTCTTGATCTTGGACTTCCCAGGTTCCACAACGATGAGAAAAACTTTTATCACTTATAAGTTACTCTCTTTGTGGCATTTTGTTGTAGCAACAGGAATGGACTAAGCCAAGGAACTGAATTTATTATCAAATAAACACTTCAGTAGCAATCAGTAGTGCAACTACTGACTTTTTACTTGTATTTCAAATATTCACCAATAGAGCACACCAAAAATGTGGCATGAGTCTCAGCATTCATGTGTTTGTTTCTTTAAAAAGCGCTTGGCATTTTGTGTAACTGGCACGTGTGACTCTTATGGGGAATGCAGGACATTTTAAAACATGCCACCTCCAACAGACAAAGAAAGACTGAAAGAATGGTGATTGTGATGTTTACTAGCCAATTATTATCAGAATCTAGTAAAACTGAAATCAGTGTCAGACCCATAAGAGTTGCAGAAGAGGAAGCATAATCCAAATAGACCCATTGTGTGTGTTTACCACCATGGGCAGCCCTGCAGAGGCCTTTCAAGTCCTTCTCCTTCCCCACACCTCTCTTCTCCAGTGTGTCTATCAATACCCAGAATAGACAATGTACCAGAAAGAGATTTGCAACATCAACCAGGAACAAATAAGAACTATTTAAAATTAAAAGCAAAGGCTTTTCCGATAGTTCCCAAATCGCAATGCTAAAAATGAAAAACATGTCATCAAAATGTCTCTCTATAGCTGAGAAAGTCTCTCCCCTTGGCTGAGGAGAGGTGAAGTCAGTTCCTAAGACTTTGGAATGGGCCAAGGTCTACCAACAATTACCCAGAGACTGAGCACTATGGGCCGCTTGATTTTGTAAATGAAGTTGCACTGAAACACAGCCACAGCAATACATCTCTGTGTCATTCCACACCATGTTCACATTGCAGTGACAGAGCCGAACCATGCAGAGACACAGAGCCAGCAATCTCTGAAGCACTTGGTCCCTTTGCTTGCAAATAAAAAACTTTACTAACTCTCCGTTGAAGCCACCATCAGTCAGGCGCTTCCCAAAGAGCCACATCTCACAGTCTGCAGTTTGTCTCATAACTGCCTTGCCTAGGAGGACACCAAGAAGGAGCTCACAGAACCCAGGTGCCAGGAGAACAAAGCAACATTCATCTTGGAGTCAGCTGTGAGCTGAGCTTGCAACCACCAGGAGGTTGGGCTTCAACTTGATATATTTTGTGTAGGTCTTTTTAAAAGCCAAATTCTGGAATAGTCTGGCCTTAACTCACATAAAAAGATACAGTTGTATAATGGAAAGAGCATAGAGTCATGGAGAAATAAATTCAAGCTCTGGCTCCACACCCTGTCAAATCTGAAACTGCTAGTTCTTTCTTACTCAAACTGAGTTCATGCTCCTGCTATCACATTCCTTGCTATAGGAAGCCACAGTGAACCTGTTAGAGATGGCAGGCCAAACTACAACCCCAAACCTAGTTATTTATTGCAACATGCCAACACTGTAATTAAACCTGAATACTAAGGGTTTAGCTTAGAAAAAACCAACATTTTTTTTTTTTTTGCAGTATCAGGAATCAAACTTGGGCCTTGTGCATCCAAAGTTGGTGCAGTACAACTTGAGCTAAATCCCCAGCCCTAGGAAAACCAACTTTAAATGTATATCCAGGTGCCAGGGCAGGATGGCTACTGAGTGTGAATCTGCCATGGCTCATGTGCCATAGGTTCACCACCCATATTAGAGCATTTCATCCTTTTCTCTCAGAACACTTATCTAAGATTCTTTTTATAGACTCATATCCACAACTTTTGATTCTTGTCTCCAATATGATGTTAACATCTACAAGAACTGTCAACATATCCATTTCTTATTACCTAACCCTGCATTTAGGGCACACTGTAGAACCTTAATACATATCTACTTGTTGTTTAGAAGTAGTTATTGCTATTTATTGTGCCTAGTGCTAAGCTGCATGTACCTTACAGTCATCAATGACCCTTGCATTTACCAGGGATTCAGTGATCATCCTTTAACTTAAAAACCAATTAAGTTTAATCTATCAACAGCTGACTAGAGCCACCATTTTGGTAGTATTTTTAAATGATGATGTCATATGCAACCTCAGAGAAACTTGGTGATAACTGTCATCTCACATGAGCATCATTGTTGTTTTCTAATTTTCCAACAAAAGAGCGTGGACTGTAAAAGGAACATAAACCAAGCTACCACCAGGGCCAATTCCCCCCTTGTCACTCAATAACCACTTCTGCTATGATCCAACAGCTTGCTTTGCCTTTCTGAATGCACTGCATGCAGACACTGAGACAGGCCTAATAACCACAGGGATAGGCAGTCCACTTCCCAGAAACTTTCCTAATAAAGTTTATAAAGTAGGTCTACCACAAGGCACATCACAAGAATAGAGGTTTAGAGCAGTAGTGAGAAAGTGAGTGTATCTATCTCTTTTTGTGTTTAGAAAAATATGTGCCATGAAAGCATAATATTGCAAGAGGTCTCATGAAGTACTCTGCAAGAAAATGAATTTGTAAAATTTTAAATAAAGGGCTCACATCAAAGACAACATATGCTACCAAGTCCAAAGGTTTCAACCAACTGCCGCCATTGTAAAACTGTGATACATTCTTGCTCAGAGTGGTAGAGGCTGCTCGTGTGATCGCTAATTTCTGGAACTTCCTGGGAAACACAGAAGATGTGCAGACTTGCATCACATGGCGGGACGGTGGGACTGCCTGGAGCGACAAGAAACACACGAGTCTGACATGTGTTTCCACACTAGACAGGTGAGAACTCCTGTGTGGACATTTTAATTACTCACTTCCTCTAAGGAGATCATGGACTCCATGCCAGTTACCAAGTCACCACTTGGAAGCCAGATGTTTGGGAAAATTCGATTTAGGGATGAACATGACACAGTGTCCCTACCCCAAATAAGAAAAGTTTCCTAACAGCGAACATCATACAGATAGTCTATTATAGAGAAATAATTTAGGGAATCACAACACCAGCCAAAACAGAGTTTTCCCAGGAATAGTGTTGGAGTAGTTTGAATTCTAAGTTATGATAATTATCAAATGAGAATATTAAGCACAGATCTTGGCAACCTGGGAGCACTAACTTAGGTGAGACCTAAAGGATCTAGGACACCACTGTACACCTGGTGTCAAAGTCTCACAGTCTTTACTACCATTTATTAAGCTCTTTCGATGCACTGGACATACTCCTGGGCTCTTCCATACACTCATAAATCCAATCTTTCCCACAGTGCCCAGACAGGGACATCATCCTTGCTATGTCACAGGTGAGGAAACAGAAGCTCTGAGAGTTTAAATAACTGCCCCAACACTCAGTATGCAGGTTCCAGAACCATCATTTAATTTCAATCTGTAATCTGAAGTTTGTGCTCTTCTCACTGTGCTATACTTAGAAGAAAAAATATGATTTTTAAGCCAGAAAACAAAGAAGTGACAGCTCAGGTGGAAAGCACACTGTTGTACCATATTGTCACTGTGTGCAATTTGTAGTAATCTGACAGCAAAAGATTATTTTCCAGAGTGTGTTTCTTATATGGCAGGAAAAGAAGAGCAATTACTATCAAATTCTACTCCTCTCTTTTTATTTTGGCATTTTCAAAGGAATAAGAGACCATTACAATGAATATTTTTTGAAACGGTTATAAATATTTAATGGAAGCTAACTTTGACCTACATATTTCTTTCTATAGAAATAAGTCCAAATGTAAAACAAAAAAATTTAAATCTCTAAATACCATCACTAAAAATAATTTCTATTCATTATGGTGAAACTAACAAATCTTTCAACCCACTCATTCTATAGTTTAAGTTATGAAATGGGTTATGTATTTACATGCTCTGATAATATTCCCAAAATTAACCACTAAAAAATGCTGGAGTTACTATTTTATCAAAGGAGAAAACATGTATCATCCTATTTTAGAGTTCACAATCAGTCAAGCATTTTTAATAATTCCACTGGATGATATTTAAATGTCTGAGGAATGACAATTAATAGTCAGGTTATAAATTTCTGTTTCTATGACCTTAACTGTGAGCCTGTTTTATTCCATCTTAGAAGCTGCTGGCATCAAGACATACAACACCTGTGTTTACTTAGCAATGAAATTCAGTAATCATTTACTAAGAGAAAAAGTACAGAACTGATACATGCTACAATATGAGTGGAATTTGAAATTATGTAAACCAAAAGAAGCCCAGAAGCCCATATGTCACATATTAAATTATCCTGTTCACATGAAACACCCAAAATAGGCAAATCCACAGACACAGGAGGCAGATTTGCGGTACCCCATGGAGCTGACCATGGGATGTATGAGGAGGCTGAGAAGCAAAGGAAATGGGTACTAGCTTCCAGGGAGCAGAGACTTAAGTATTATGAGTAATCAGGATGGAGGCTGCACAATTCTTAATATTATACAAGCCAATGAATTGTCTCCTTTAAATGAATGACTAACAAATTACATCTCAGGAAAGATATTATGCTTGAATGGTCAATAGCAATGCACAAGAGTACCTGTCCTCACTGTTTCTTCCCTTCCTGTTGCTGAGCCTTCGCTCCTCTTGCTGACTTCCGAGATGTGCAAGGTCTCATGTACACAGGGCCTTGGCATGTGCTGTTCTGACTCTTCACTCTGACTCTTCCCTCACCCCTCTTGCCCTTAAACCATACAGCGCAGCTCTCCTTTGAGGAGGGGAGTGTCCCCAACTGCACAAGAATGGCCACGCCCCTGAGACTTGGGTAACCTTGCACACCTAGACACTGATGACGTGTCTAATCTTGGAGGTGTTCCTTTCACTCACTTTGCTCCTGTAGCTGTCATAAGAGGACCTATTGTATAATCCATACTCCAGAAATAGTTCACAAAAGAATGAATTATTAGTAAAACAATCTTTTAAACATAAAAAGCTTCTAAATAACTCCCTCTCACCCTATCTTGCTATCAAAATGTCTAATGAGAATTTCTTCTAAAAACGTGCAACTAAGCTACTTAGGGATATTTAATAGATACATGGCTAGTCACCATTTAAAAAAACAGGTTTGGGGTTTATTTTCTAGTGATTTCTTCCAGATGACAAATGTCCTGGAGGAAAGTTACCAACAAAACTGCAAAGGAAATTTGAGGCTAAAGGAAAAAATGCCTTTTATTTACATCAACAATGTTTGTTTTGTTCCTGTGCAAGTTTCCCTAGTGCTTCATTCCAGGCATGAACACTCAGCAAACATCTCCAGAGGGCCAGTTATGTGCAGAAGGAGAGTGGAGTGCACAGGAAGGAAATCCAGCACAGCCTCCTCTCTCTGCAAGCTGCTATACTCTGTAAGCTTCTGTTTCCTTCTCTAGGAAAAGAAAATGCCAGTGCCAACTTTACAGCCTTGTTCTGAGGGCTAAAAGAGATCTTTGCAAAGACCATTCACATAGGGTCTGATCAATACATACTCGTGATAATAATGATAATAATAATTCAGTCTACCTTCAAGAAACATGCAGGCTTTTGAGTCCTGGACAGAGGAAAAGCCCACTACTGTAAATGGCTAATCTATGCAAATAACTAATTCAAGATTAGATTATAGTTAACTGCTCCTTTGTAAGAAATACTACTGACAACTGCTACAAAACTTTTCCAAACAAACAAATTGAAAGCAAAACAAACAACTAAGAACAACTAAAACAATGACAAAGACAGAACCCATAGAATTAATTTGTGTGCTTATGCCATGTGACAGAATAACCCTATCAAGTCTGAAGCAGGCTTCTGGGGCGCATTTGGCCAACTGGAGAGGTAAAACTTGAACTCTGGATTCCAGGGAGAGGAAGCAAGATGTTGAAGGTTACATGGTTGTTGGACACACAGTGAAAATAAGAGCCTTGAGACATGTTAGACTACTGCGAAGGGGTAAGAAAAGCCAAATCCAGCTGGGCACATGGCACATACATGGCACAGCACTCTGGGAGGATGAAGCAGGAGGTTTGCAAACTGGAGCCCAGCCTAGGCAATTTAGCAAATGAGCTTTTCTAGATCTTTAGTGGAGAAAGGTGAAATAAGGTGCATATTAGGAGTGATCATACATAGAGATGTGTTTACAGGGCAGTGGAGAACGCAATGAGATGGCTGGGTGCTGCCATCCTTCCCCAGCTCACTGTCTGTACTCGACACCTGCCTGCTAGTATAGCTTCACTCTCCCTTCCCAATATAATTTGTTTGCTGCCTTCCTATCAAATCAGCAACATGAAAGGTATCAGAGATGACTTTCCAAAATTCCTCACAGATGTTCCGTATACCCCAAATTACTGATCTTCATTCAATAATCAAATCCTTGGCAGACACCATTTTTTCAAAGGAATCTTATTTTGCCTGTTAAATGAAAGCAAGTTAGATCATTAACACAGTTTCCCAAGTAATGCATTTTAAATGAAAGGCTTTTTGCAGCCTTTGGAGGAAAAATAATCACAAGTTAAACTGAAACACCCAGGGAAAGCTCAAATTAATATGTTAATTCTGTCAACATTCAAGGGTTCTGAGTCCAAGCCTATAAGTAATATAGCACGTGCTGATTTACTATTCCCTAGCTATGATTGTACATTTTTGAAATCACAAAATAAATGTCTCAAGTGAAGTTTTCATTAGTCATTCAACTTGAAATATACAAGTATCAGAACTTCTCAACTTTGTTTTAAAGATCATTTTATTATGCCAGAAGCCATCAGTGATTTTATTAAATGTGTCAAATGAGATTGAACCAGAAAAACAGATGATGGATTAATATATAGTAATTTTCCCTTTATAGTGACAAATTTAATGTCTTTCTGTGGACATTATGTAGTTCCCTGTCTGACAGATTTTTCCCATAAAAAAGACAATGAAATTTTTGAATTATAGGTAAACGAAATTACATGGTTAAAATTCGATGGAACTCTTAGAAAAATTATGTTGCATCTACTGCTGATTTAAATTTCTTATTTATCTGTTACTACTTGAGAAATTGCCCTCAGCATTATGATGAAGAGAAAAAGCAAATGTCTGCATATGAATGCTCAAGTTAGTCCATAAAAAAGAGAATTTGTTATGAAAGACAAAAGTACACACATCTCAGCATCTCAGAGATAAAAGGCTTGTAGAAAGTCTTTGTTTTCCAGAACTTAGCCTAGCGTGCAATACTTATTCAGTAATTGAGAGGTTTTTTTCATTAAACAGGACAGATGGATGATTCAGAGAGAGGTGAAGGATGAACAAAGAATGTCACTCCATCCTCATTAACAATAACACACATGCAGGTTAACATGTAACATAAAAACATAACTTACATCTTTATAAAAATGAATACATAGTACCTTCATTAGACCCACAGGATATCTGTACATATCACCAACCTCTCAGTTTCTAAACAAGCCCAAGACAAAAATACAGTCATAGGGTTATTTCTGTATATTTCTGAAACACTGACTGATAGATCATCTTTTAAAATATATAAATGATAACTGGGAAATATGGGATAGTACAGTATGAAATTTACCTTTAGTTTTAACAGAAATTAGCTATCATTGACATCCACAAGGATGAAGCTATCTATGAACAAGTAATTGCATTTAAATCTTGAAAAAGATTAGTTTTCCAAATGCACAACAAAGATCTTAACATTAATTTAAATGTCAACATGAATAACAAGAGAACAACTTATAATTTTTAAAAATTTTCTCCAATACAACAAATGTTATATTGTTGTATTACTGCTAAGGTTAAGAAAGCATAAAAATGTCATAAAAATATGATTGAAATTACTGGGACACAGAAAACAAGGATTCCCAATAATTATATATATCAGAAATAAAAATAATGGATAAAGTATTTCGATATAAAAATAAAATCACTGATTATTTTAATGTTTGAAAACATTATAGGACAAAATGCATAAACATAAAGAAACTCTATAAGTGGAAAAATCTTTTGCACAAAAACAACTATAGAAAAGCCAATACAAATAAATTAGTAGGAGATATTTTTCAGTAATGTCAGAGAAAATCAGAGAAATGCCAGTGTTCAGCCATAAGGATGGAAAAAAATTTCAAGATGCATGAGGTACTTTATTGTTGAGTTAAACCATTCTCCAACAACATTATGGCCTGGGGGTCCATGTCTCTTTACTGTGGTTCAAAAGTGAACCACAGAAGTTCCTGTATTAAAAGGTAACACGAAGAGGACTCTACCCTCAAGAATGGATTAATACCCTTCCCGAGGAATATTCAGTTCTCAAGGGCATGGGATTGTTGTCTTCGGCAGGGAATCTTATGAGTGAATTCTGCTTCTTCACTCTCTATTGTCTCCTTCCATGTGCTGAGAAGATCCCCCCAGAAATACAAAATATGGCAGCACCATGTTCTTCCTACCTTTATAATCAGAAGCCAAACAAATGGCTTTCCTTTGAAAATTAGTCTCTGGGATTTTATTATTGCCTCAGTAAATGGACTAAAACAGAAAACTGGTACTGAGAAATGAGGTTATAGCCAGAACTGATTCTTGACAAAGCAGACACACCATTGGAAATAAATAATGCATAGAGGCTGGAGAAATTTTGAGAGGCATGCAGAACCAAAAAAACAAAACATATCCCAAACTGCTACCAAACTCACTTGAGGTGATGCTGATGAAGGCTGAGAGTGAAAACCAGGGCAAGTCTGAAACTTCTCAGAGTTTACCTAAGTGGTTGAGCCCAGTATTTTGACAGAAAGGTGGAGAGCAAATGTGAGACTAATGAAGTCTCATACAAGAACTGAGAAGTACTCAGTATGAGAACTGCAATAAAGATCATCCTTTCCCCTTGACTGAAGTATATTTCCTGATCTTAGTGTAAAAGGTATCAGTTTTTGCCCATTTAGTGTGATGCTGGCTGTTGGTTTCTCATAAACAGATTAGATTGAGATAAAGTCCATCTATTCCGATTTTTTGTAGGGTTTTTATCATGAATGGGTGTTGGATTTTGTCAAATGCTTTTTCTGCATCTGAGATAACTTTATGGTTTTTGTCCTTGAGTCTGTTAATATAGTGTATTACATGTATTGATTTATGTATGTTAAACTTGTCTTGCATCCCTCAGATAAATCTGACTTGATCAGGGTGTGTGATTTTCTTTATAACACTCTATATTCTGTTTGGCAATATTTTATTGAGGATTTTTGCATCAGTGTTCATTAGAGAGATTGGCCTGTAGTTTTCTTTTTTTGGTTGGGTCTTTTTCTGCCTTTGGAATCAAGGTAATGGTTGCTTCAAGGAATGATTTTGGAAGTACTGCTTCTCTTTCAATTTCATTAAAGAGTTTGAGAAGTAGTGGCATTAACTCTTCTTTAAAAGTTTTGTAGAATTCCGCAATGAAGCCATCAGGACTAGGGCTTTCCTTTGTTGGTAGGTTTTTTTTTTTTAAATAACATTTTCAATTTCACAGATTGATATCAGGTTAATATTTTTATATCCTCTTCATTCAGCTTTGGAAGTTCATATGAGTATAGGAATCTATCCATTTCTTCTAGATTTTCTATCTTTCTGGAATACAAATGTTCAAAATACATGTTTTTTATTCTTTGGACTTCCAATGGATGTGTGGTGATTTCTCCATTTTCATTCCTAATAGCATGGATTTGAGCCTAGTCCTTCCTTTGTTTGATAAGGTTGGCTAATGGTCTCTCAATTTTATTTATCCTTTCAAAGAACCAACTCTTCAATTCATTGATTCTTTGTATTGTCCTCTTTGTCTCCACTGTATTAATTCCTGCTCTGATCCTTATACTTTCCTCCCTAGTACAAGCTTTGGTTTTGTCTTGCTCCTCTTTTTCTAGTAGTTTGAGGTTCATCATTAGATTGTTTATTTCAGTTTGCTCTATTTTCCAGGTATAGGCATTCACTGCTATGAATTTCCCCCATAGGTCTGTTTTCATTGTGTCCCATAAATTCCTGTATGTTGTACTGGAGTTGTCATTTAATTGTAGAAACTGTTTAATTTCTTCTTTAATTTCTTTTGTGGCCCATTGATTGGTCAACAGAGTGTTGTTCAATTTCCATGTATTTGTGAGGATCTTGGAATTTCTTTTGCTATTCAGCTCCAGGTTCAAGATACTATGGTCTGATAGTATGGAGGGGATAATTTCAATTCTTTTGCATTTACTTAAGCCTGTTCTATCAACTAGGATGTGACCTATTTTGGAGAATGATCCATGAACAGCTGAGAACAACATATATTCTGACTTTGTAGGGTAAAATACTCTGTAAGCATCTATTAAGGCCATTTGTTCAAAAGTTTTGTTTAGCTCAAGTATTTTCTTATTGATTCTTTGTCCAGTTGATCTATCAATTCATGCCAGTGGAGTATTGAAGACCCCTGCTACTAATGTATTAGTGCTTATCTGGCTTTTCATGTCCATTAATGTTTGTTTTATATAGTTGGGTGCATTAGAGTTTGGTGCAAAAATATTTATGATTGTTATTTCTCCTGGATTATTCTCTGTATGAGAATATAGTGACATTCTTTGTCTTTCGTAATCAGTTTGGGTTTGAAATCTATTTTACCTGCAAACAAGATAGCCACTCCTGCTTTTTTGCAGTTTCCTGGGGCATGGAGAATCGTTTTCCATCCCTTTATTTTCAGTCTGTGCGTTTCCTTCTGAATGAGGTATGTTTCCTGTATGCAGCAGATTATAGGATCTTGCTTCTTGATCCAATCTGCTAGTCTGTGTCTTTTAATTGACCCATTGAGTCCATTGATATTAATGGTTATGACTGATATGTACAGCTTCAGAGCTTCCATATTTCCCTGTTCTTAGCTCTTTTCTTCCTTGCTTTTCCCCTTTTTTATTCAGTTTCTTATTTGCCCCCAGTGAGTTCACTCTGTTGGGTTTTGTGGGTATGAAATATGCTGTGATTTTTTTTCAAGATATTCTTCAGAATGTTTTGGAGTGCAGGTTTTGTATTTGTGAAGTTTTTCAGGTATTCTTTGTTATGGAAGTATCTTATTTCCCCATCTATTCTGAAAGATAGTTTTACAGGATGTATCAGTCTAGGTTGAAGGTTGTTTTCCTGCAATGCCTGACACACTTCCCTCCAGGCTCTCCTTGTGTTGAGTGTTTGTGTTGAAAAGTCTGCTTTGATCCTAATGGGCTTCCCTTTGTAGGTGATTTTCTTCCTTTCTCTAACTGCTTTCAGTATTTCATTCCTTTGTTGTGTTTCTGGAACCTTGATAATTATATGTCTAGGTATAGATATTTTTATGTTATGGCCTTTTGGAATCCTTTAGGCCTCATTTATCTGTATGTCCAATTCTTTCCTGTGAAGTTTTCTGCCATTCTCTGACAACAGTTTTTTTTTTATGTCTTTTGCACTGTCTCCTGCTTCCTCAGTGACTCCAATCACCCTTATGTTATTCTTCTTTGAATCATCTTGAAGCTGTTGGATTTCTCATGGTCCCTTGCCCTTTTCCATAGATTATGTCTTTCCTGTTCTTATGTCTATCCTGTCCTCAAAGTCTGAAATTCGGTTCTCTGCTTCATTCTTCCTACTTCGCAATCTTTCGTTCTCCTTCTTCATCACCTGAAGCTCTACTTGAAGCTGTTTAAAAGGTTCCATTGCTTTTGCTAGTTTGGATTCTATCATCTCGCTGATCTCTTCTTTCATGAAGTCCTTCACTATGGTCAGTATCTCTGTTTTCATCTCAGAGATGAGTTCTGATTTCCATTTTACTAAATCTGCTTTTGATGCCATCTCAGAGTCCTAGTTTTTGAGTTTTACTTTGCTTTACTTCCCTTTTTCCTGAATTCCCCTGTGGTGGTGATCTTTGTGTCTGTTTTTTTTTAATATTTTCTCATTTCTACTCTTTTGTTTTACTAATGTTATTTATTTAATTCCTTGCCTGGTGTGTGGGCAATGTTTGTTGCAAGACTCTTTCTTTCTATTATTTAAGACCCTTTGGAAGTTGCACCTTCCTGGGGTATCCTCCTTGAATCTGCAATGACCCTAGAGAGTTCTCAGTTCTGGTCTGTCTCACAACAGTTGTGGTGTGGGGTGGGGGCCTGCTGGCCACCACCCTGGGTGCAGGTAATGGTGCGGGCCTGCTTGATGATGAAGCTTCACAGAGAGCGAACTCCCCTGTGAACACTTGCCTAGTCCATTTCAGTGCAGCTGTGGTGTGGGGTGGGGGGCCTGCTGGCAGGCCGCCACCTTAGGCACAGGTAATGGCATGGGCCTGCTTGTTGATGAAGCTTCTCGGTGAGCAAACTCCCCTCTGCACCACATTTACTTTTTTTTTAAGAACTCATGGCCAAACTGATCTTGTCCACTTACTGGAGTTCAACTAACCTACCCAGTTCTGGAGCCAGGGAAGCCCAATGTGGTGGTGCCACCTCTGGGAAGGAAGCTCACTCCTCAGCCTGTGGCAGAGGCATCCAGGCAAGAGGACAGGCACCTTTCAAGAAAGGTCTCTGCAGCTTTGCTCAGGTTGGGCTGTTGTGAAATGAGGATCCCAAACCCTTAGCACTCCTTCTGGAAGAAGAAGAACTTAGGAATGACAAAGGAAGATTTTCAGTACAAGAAATATCCAAGTAGCATGGCATTCAAGCAGCTGCAGTGCTGCTGCTTCTGGAGGCTTACAGAGAGAAGCAAGCACAAACAAAGATTGAAAGACAGAACATATAATTAAAAGTGAAGCAAAATGGAAAGACTGGGAAAATTCACAGCCTAGCCATGTCAAAAGAGAAAAATCTTGTTGGGGGAACAATGGAAAGTGTGTGATCAAATAAGACTTTCTTAGGAAAAGTGCTACCAATACCAGGAAGCCAGGTGCTATTCATCAAGACAGAGGGAGACAGATCTAAAAGGCAGTCAGAGATTTTCTAGGATGAATCCAGAAGTCCAAGGGCTCAGTGGCTGAGGAATGGGCCCAGGGCACTCTCCACTGGTTTCCTGCCCAGGGCCATTTATTGAAGGAATAAGCCTTCCTGAGTTGCCCCATCTGTCACTCAGGGCACCATGAAAAACTCAATACCCTGATTACTGCCATAGCTGTAAATGGTAGACATACTTCAGACGTAGCTGTAAATGGTAGATAAGCCTCATGTGCCTACAGACACAGCACACAGAAGAACATAGTACTACTTAGAGGGTGTTCCAGTTGGAGATATATCGCCAGAATGTTTCTGAGGAGGAACAATCTTCAAATCCAAAGTATAGAAAATGTACAAAAGCCTAGTGTAGAAATGTCATTATCATGGAAACTAAGAAAAACATGGAGGAACTGTTATGACACAGTTATGACATAGTCGAGACCATCATAGGAACAAAGGATAAACTAGAAGATCCTTAGCCTGATACCAAACAAATTTATGTTTCCTTCTGAGACTCTCAGAGATTTAAGTCATTATTGCTAAAATCTGAGTCTTTCCTTGGACCCACAAATGCCTAATACTTAAATAAAAGTAGAACAAAGTGTGGCCCATTAGTCATTTAGAAAATGTCCATAAAAGTTGAGAGAACAAGTTGTGTTAGCCTTACGTTTGCCTAGCCTGTCTCAGTACCCTTCACCAGGGAGGATCCTGGGATAACAGATCTACACAAACATGTCTGCTGCCCTAAACCTACAGTCACCTTGCACTCCAGTTGATTGTCACCTGATGGAGACTGCCCTAGGAGCCTCAAGGACTCCTCATGCAGGATCTAAAATGCCTCTCAAGTAACCTAGATTCAACCTCAGCTATGAAACTAGGGCTAAGATGATAATCAGCCAAATCTGGACCCACCTCAGTTAACCATTACACAGAATTTCCTGCTTTGGTGGGTGAACCGGCCTAACCACTCTCTGAGCATGTTCCTCTGACTGCACACACTGGAGTCCTTTCCTATTCTTTCCTACTCTCCTTTGTTAAGAGATGACCTAATCTCTGTCAAGTCCTCAAACTAAAGTCTCTGAACATTGGCTCTTGGTTTTAATTAAAGGCTTTTCCGGAAAACGTGCTTTAGTTTTAATTTCCACTATTAGAGAAGCTAAGAATCATGCACACCAGTGACAGTTCCAGGCTAAAGGAAACAGGAGTGACAAGAAAAATAAAATCAGCTTGGAGCAATGAAGGGGGAAAAAATGCCTTCACAGGATATGGCTGAAACAATATTGGACAATTAGGAAAAAATTAAAATGTGAAATACAACTTAGATAAAAAGATACTACATCAACAAGGAATTCTCCTAGTGGTGGTAAATGTGCTATAATTCTATGAGAACATCCTTGTTCTTAGAAAATAAATACTGACAGGTTAGAGTGACTTGGTATGTGTTGTTTAATTCTCAAATTAACAATAATGGAAAATTTTATTGTCTTTTTTCAAATAAAAATATTGATAAAATAAATGCTGTAAATGCTAAGTAAAAATGAATCTAGGTTAAAGGTATGCGGGGCTTCTCTGCAGGATTCTTACAAATTTTGTGTAAATTAGTAATCATTAAAACTTTACAATAGAGAGGATTTGAGATTTCACTGGAATAAATAATAACCTAAGAAAACTCTGAAAGAACAATGTACCAAGGAGAGCTATACTCTACAAATACTCAGTGTCATTATAGTTTTAAACAAATCATAGGGAAGTATGAGTCCAAGACTGACAGATTTACCAAAGGAAGAAAACACAATGATCACAAGACACTCTACATTTATAAATGTTAAAGCTGGAATTTCTGTATCTTTGCAAAGAGTTCATATTTTTACTATGTAATGCTGGAACAATTTTCCAGCTGTTTCTAACACATTAAGCTTATTTTTATTTCCCAATTAGTCAAAACACATCTCAGATACAAATAAGTAAACATAAACAAGCACACACAATTAAAGAATAACACTCAAGAATAAATTCTGAACACAAGTATTTAAAAAACAAAGACAAATGATACAACTCATAAGGAAAATATCAGGTTTTTAAAAAAATTTAGATCTGAGGTGTTCCCCAATCCTTATGTGTTTGGAAGGGGACTGAGTAACAAGAACACTACACTCATCAATATATCAGGAGGTGGGCTCTGCATAGCAGGAGCCCTTACTGGGGTATCACCTGGTGGGCGCTTGTCCCTATCAGCTCCTTCCTTCTCTTGCTGTTTGTCATCACCATAAGGTGAGCAACCTTCCTTACCTCAGGCCCTTCCACCATGCTGTATCTGCCTTTGAGACAGCTTTTCTTGAACTGAAACTGTGTATCAAAACAAACCCTTTCCTTCTTTAAATTGCTGGTGTAAGATATTGTGTCCACCAAGCAGAAAGTGATTTGGACATGCTTATTCTAATACAGACACTAAAGCTATCTTCACACAAAAAATAAATACTTAAATAAAATTAAGAGCAAATAAAACTTAAATAATTCATGTCAGTTAAGACAGATCAAAGTTTTAGTCAAACACATGTAATGGATTTACTTACAAAGAAGAAATAATGACCTATAAATCATGGAAAATATGATCACATGTTAAAGTAGTCAAATAAATAAATTTAAATACTAATATAGTTTTCCATTATAAAACTGGTGACATTTCAAAAGTAAACTGACAGCATCCAAAAATCAGCAGGGCCTAAGGAAATACATACCCTAAAAACACTAACACAGGAAGAGCTGGCACAATTTGGTAACATTCAACACTATGCAGCAAGAGCTTCAAAATTTTCTGTTTTCATTTTCAACTCTACTGCCTGAAAAAAATGACAACACTTGAGCCAGGCGTGATAGTACATGCTTGTAATCCCCTGCATTTTGGGAGACTGAGACAGAAAAATGGCAAATTCAAGCCCATTCTGGGCAACTGACCAAGAACATGTCCCAAAAATATAACAAGAGACAGGGAGATAGTTCAGTGTAAAAGCTGTGGGTTCAATCTCCATTCCTAGGAAAAAAGAGCAGCACTGAAAACATCTGTGTGCCCAGCTAAATAGCAACAAAAAAGTATAAGACCCTAGGAATATAACACAGAAGGCTACCAAGCCATCAAAATAAAGGTCTAATAGACAGTGGATGGTGTGGGAAATGCTTGTTACACAGTGACAACTAAAGTATATACCAAGTTCTCACTCTGTCTCCCTATGTACATATGTATATACTAAATTAGTTTAATTTAATGAATAGAAATAACTATAAAGAAATATATACAAACATGTATGTATCCTGCAGGACATACATGGATAGTCACTGAAATGTTATTATTTACCTCACTGGATGATGGACTTATTGTTCATTTACATCTAGCTCTCTATGCAAGTTTAGATCTTTCAAAATATTCACAATAAATGACAATCATCATGAAATATGAAATAATTAGATTGGTTTTTCAGGGATAATCTTAAAAAGTGGCATATGCCCTATTAATACTGTGTAAAACTTCTAGTTCAGTCTTGCTGCTCTTAACCAATTTAAAAATGATATCTATTCAAGGAGTCTAAGATACCTACAAATCAACTATAATAAGAGCAAATAGAAACTAGATTCTAATGTACTAAACATGTACAATGTTTATAACATGCAGTCAGTAACAGTATCCCTCCCTCTCCTTAAATTCCTGATGTGGTAACCAGTAAATGGTACAAGACAACGTCAAAGAGCCAAGAATACAGTCACCCTCTGCACAGAATCAGACACCTAAACCAAGTGGGTGGTTGGACTTCACAGCAAGTAAGTGGGAAATTCCACATGGTGGGGGCGAAGGGGCCATAGGACCCTACTTTTCACAACTTCCGTTAAGTCACCGAAGGCATTTCCAAAGACAACACCACAGACTCATGGGCACTGTGAGAAATGCAGCATTTTAGGCCCATCCCAATCCCACTGACCTACTTCACAGATTTGAACAAGATCCCAGGTGATCAACAAGCATCTTCTATTTTGAGGAGCACTGAGTATGACTACATTACATCCACCTCCAGACACTATATCAGGGGCAAAAAAAGGAAGCCTACTGGGACATGTCTATTATACTTCACAAAATGACTGAGAGAAAACAGAAAGCAGGGATATCTTTCTCAAGTGGGAAGGGGAGTAAGAGACAGAGAAGGTGGGGCAAGTAAGGGAAAAGTATTTTTTAAAAAAGAGAATCAGGGGCCGGAGGGTTAGCTCAGTGGTTCTGGTGCCTGCCTCGCAAGCGCAAGGTCCTGAGTTCGATCCCCGGTTACCACATATAATGCTGGGCGTGGAGACACGCCCACCAACAATCAATACCGCATACCACAATGCCAGACGTGGTGGCTCATGCCTGTAATCCCAGTACTCGGGAGGCAGAGACAGGAGGATTGCTGAGTTGCGGCGGCTTGCCTGGGCACCATAGTGAGCTCAGGGCCAGCCTGAACTACAAAGTGAGACCCTGTCTCAAAAAAAAAAGAGAATCAGCAAAAACAGAAATAGATCACTTTGAAATGAGAAAAGGCCAAGAATTAGAGGGAGAGTGTGATGAGAAGGAAAGTGAACAGGAAGAGTGAAAAGCGTGTACATGTACCAACTGCTCATGATAAATGGAATCATCATGTTCCACAAACATGTACTAGTAAAAATATATGTTAATGGAATTTTAAAAATTAAGTTTTTTTAAAAGAGGCCTTGTTAAGTAGTTCAGGCTGGCTCACAGCGATTCTCCTGCCTCAGCCTCCTGGGTGCTCAAGTTACAAGTGTGTGCCATCATGTCAGGCCTGTAATTTAAATTTTGAAATACCTTTGCCCTGAAGGACGAGGAAGGATGAAAGGCAGCAATCCTGTATTAATTAATGTCATAGGACAATCATAAGGATTAAACATGCCAAGTGTCTAGACGAACGTCTAGAAGTGAGTGGATATTCAAAATGCATTAATTTCCTGTATCTCTTTTTTCTTCCTTAAATCTCTGTACACCCAGGCAAACACCAGGAAAGAAGTACAACTGGTTCTAAGAATATAGGACAGAAGGCCACCAAGCTATTAAAATAAAATTCAAATAGAAAGTGAACGGTGTGGGAAATGCTCATTATACAATGTTAACTAATGATGCCAACCAGTTCTCACTCTGTCTACATACATATGTATATGATAAATTATTTTAACTTAGTAAAGATATATAACCATTTCTCTGGTGTGGAAGAGTGGGTCCAGATGTTCTGATTTCTTAGCTATGTGTCTACTGCCAAAGATGTTTTTAAATGTCATCGTTACAAAGATGCATATAACTGTATATTTTAATTATCCAAAGTTTTAATGTTTTACACTAAAAGATTTAGAGTAATACTGATTATGTTTACTAAGGAAATGAAATAGAATACAATGCTATTATATGAATGAGCTATAAAATAAAACAAGTCTGTCTAGAAAGGCAGAGAGAGAAAGAAATAACATCAGTTCATGAAAACTTCTGTTCACAAATAACTTGGTTCTCAAAAGTCTTTAACAAAATGTTGCTTCATTCATAAATTTTACATCAGGTGACAAACACAACCATAGCCATCTTGCCACACAAACACAAAAGCAGCTACATTCTCCCAAATCATAAAACAAATTAAGTTTGTGAAGTGAGGTGCCCCTGTGTACATATTTACATACATATATATGTATATATAATTAGTAACAGAATTTCATAGAAAGGCCATTCATATCTAGTAGTAAAGAGCCTGGGTTTTGATATAAGATGAACCTAAGATTATGGCTTGTATCTAATTATCCCCCCACCAAAGCCCCACACATTCACAGGTGTGGTGGGCAGTGTTTCATTCATATGTGGGCTTTTTGCAGACGGCTGGATTTAGGCTGTGTAGATATGGATTATGAATGTGTGGTAACTGGGTTAGTCTCCTGATTGGTCTAACACAGTTCTTGATGTGAATAATGGGAAGGCCCACCCGAGGTGTGGGTGGCTCCAACCAAGAGGCTGTCAGTGCAAACAGAATCAAAGGAAAGACTAGCTCGCTACTTCCTGTCTGCCACACCATGGGCCATTTCTCCTCTGCTGCACTCCCTGGCCTTGGAGCCAACCGACTATGTACTGAAACCTCCACAAACTGAGCTAAAATCAACCTCTCCTCTTCTAATGTGTCTGTCAGACAATTTTTCCTAGCAAGAACAAAGTAATTAAAACATCTGGATTCAAATTCAAACTCTACTTCTGATTATCCAAATCACTCCTAGTTCACTACTTAGATAAATCAATGTAATTGAACTACAATTTTCTGAGCTATAAAATAAATGTTAGCAGTATACACCCATTCCAAGATTTGTACAGAAGATTAAATATGATGACACATGTACAACACTTAGGGCAATGCTTTTCAAATGAGTTTTATAGTAATATTTATTTAAAAATTTAACCTGTTATTACAGATTCAAGTTAGACTAGATACTACAATCACCTACTTATTATAATTCATTGTACATGAAGTGCCTGAAAAATTACCTTAGTCCCACATTTGCTTCAATATTAAAATATATTTATAAACAATTTATACATTAATTGGATTTAACATTAACAGGTTTTAAGAGCTGCCTAACCTGTTTTGACATGTTAACAGCTACAGGACATATTATTACACTAAATTATAATTTTGTAAATATTTAACCTGTCAAAAGCCACAAAATAATTATCACATTGAATTTATAGCTATAAAATCATAACCCAAAGATTAAGATATTGTTTAATAAACAGAATCTAATTGTTCCTTTGTACAGAATCTCGGTAATAGGTCCAATATTATGGTAAGTTCCATTTATTTATTCCATCTAAACTTGGGAAAATTAAGAAATCAATGATGCACACTTGATTTTATACATTACCACATTTTAATTAAATCTCTCAGAACCTATAATAATATATGTGGGTCTAATTAACTAACTCATCACTACATGGACCACAGAGTAAAATATTTGCACTTAAGCAAAGCACAATTAGTAAGGAGGAAAATTTGCCACAGCTTGTTTAAAATCTATACAGACCACTGGCCATTTTGTTCATGATTCTTGGCTCCTGGCAAATACACTTTCCTGCTTAGAGAAACCTGCTCAAAGGGAGATGAACAATACCGACAACTGTTGGTCTGCAAATGATGTGGCCTTGTGTGCTTCAGAAGTTCAGTGGTATCACAGGGTGCTATAATCCAAAAGGTAGACTGGGATGGTGAAAGAGAACAGTAAGAGCCTGCTGAGTGGAAGCTGGTTATTTTTAAAGCTCTCCAGAAAAAAAAAGCCAAGAGAAGAGCATCAAGTGTACTGACGGTAGTGTCTGTATCAGGCATAACCTGGTTCTTCCCTTATTTAAATATTTTCTGTGTGCTAAATATTGTAGTAGCACTTAAGATCCAGGAATTCTGCAGCAGGGACCATGTGGTCTGAGTCATGGAAAGATGATCCAAACAACACAAAGTTTAATGCTACCCAAACAGAGGATACCAAAGATTAAAGTCATAGTCACAAGAAGTACCAGCAAGAAGTATTAAGAAAAAATTAAGCTGTGCCTCTTGGCCTAGGTCTTGTGAGGGCTGGAGACAAAGACTGCCACATTAGCATTTCTGGCTATGGGGACCAGGAGGCCAAGCGTTTGGGGAACGGATAAAGCATTCATTCTAATCTGTAAAGTTGATTGCTTGCAACCTTTGGGCTCATTTTACCTATTAAAAGTAAAGGAAGGGGAAAAAGTGAGAATTAAGTCATATTACATCCTGGTACAAATTCTCTATGTCGAGTGTGATCATGATGTGTACAGATAATATACCAATAAAGATTTTTTTTAAAGGCCATAAACATAATTCATGGTAAATCTGGGCAAACTAAAGTGATGTTAACAAATACCACCCCCTATCTAGAAATCCATTTTATGGGCATCAAATATCAGCAAAGCCAAGAGACATACCCTTGATCACCTGCAGAACTGCCCAGGCAGTAGGGTTAAACATGCCCTTCCCTTCTCTGCAGTCACCAGGCAAAGATCAGGACAGTGCTGGGCTGATGTTACACCTGCCCTCATTTTACTTTCTTATTAACCTCAGCTACCTCTAACTATGGTGAAGGTATAATTTCCAAAAAGTTAAAAAGATGACTCAGACAGTGAATACATGCTAAAGATACAAATGCACTGGTGAAAGAACAAGATTAAACTATGTCCCCTAGAAGATATTTTGAAGTCTTAACCCCCAGTAACTCTAAGTTGACCTTACTTGGAAACAGAGTCTTTATGGGGAAACTAACTCCCAACCTATATAATGTCAGATGTCTGAATGTATGGTCTCACAAGATAAGAAATGAAGCCTCAAACCAAAGGAGGAAGGTAGGAGAGCTTCACTGGAAATAGGGAGAAGGCTAGATCCTGGACTTTGAGAAAGAATAGAAACTGGGCAGCCATTGAGTTGCTCTGTTAAGGGTATTTTATACAGCAGAATCACAATGTGCGGGCAATGCAGATCGACTACAATCAGCCTGTAAAGTTACAAGTGTAGTAACTCAGCTAATATGATCCAACAGAGGAACAAGCCATGCATATCAAATAAACCAAGGCATTTCTGGAAAGGGTGGGGTGCAGGCCCCGATGCTCTGGTCACCCAGCTATGAGGTGCCTACCTGGGCCGACTGGCCCTGAGGGTGTTAATTACAGCATAATCTCAAATTGCTGTTTATCTCCAGGGAAGCTTTCAGCCTGGCTGCTGCATCCCCATCTTGAGGCCTGGCTTTCTCTGGAATCACCTGCAGCAACACTCTTGGTGGGTCTCATCTGTGCTGACTTCCTCGGGGCCCAGGTGCTCTCTGGCTACACAGCAATTTCTACCTAACTTAGCTTTCTACAGCCAGGTAAATGATGCAGCACGGTAATTACTTAAATGTTCACACTGGCGTTGGGGGGGGGGGCTTCATCCATTATGCCTGGTGACCTTAGAACAAGACAATGTGGGGGTAGAGGCTAGATTACAACTGTGGTCAGACAGGAAACGCCACAGTTGCTGGCAACAGGTAAAAGAAATTAAGAAGGCACAAAGGACTTCCCTATGGGCTACGGAGAGAGCAAGACCTTGTCAACATCTTGACCTTGGGACTGTGAGGACTATGGTTTTGGACTCTGCAACTATGAGACCAAATCTTTTGGTTGATTAAGTCACATAATTTGTGATAATGCAATAAAGTGACCCTAGGTCAGTAATATGATAGAAAAAAAAAAAACTAGCTCAAAGAACATTTGAGAACCTGAGCATTTAGCATCATTTTGGAAATGAAAATGTTGGAGTGACATTGTTAATGATTTTTAAAACTGGCTTTTAACATATGTGGCAGCAATATACTTAACTGGAGGGAGAGACCATCCATTACCTGGATAAACACATGTCTTCTAGGTTGAGTGTCTATAAATTAATATGCAACTTTCCAAGGCCTCAAGCCTTTTAAAACCTGCACTGCGAATCAACTGCAGGGCCTCATGTGTTCCAGGCAAGGGCTCTATCACTGACTTTCACTCACATTTCATTTTATTTTTGTATTTTGAAATAGGGTCGCACTAAGCCACCCAGACTGGTCTCAAATTTTAATCCACCTGCTTCAGATGCCTCAAGTACAGGAATGCACTGGGACTGTGAGTGTGCTGCATCTCACATGGTTACCTGAGCCCTTAATTGTTGGCATATGGAACATCTCTCAAGTATATTCTTAGATAATTTAAACAACCAGGGATGGTCCATTAAGATAGAGGGTCAATGCAGCACTGAGAAGCTTTATGCCGCCTCTCCCCCTTCAGTGTTTTGCCTTACATATTAGATCTGTTGTTCTTCTTGGTGTTACTTGACCAATTCCTTACTTATCTGCCCCATTTGGATTTGTTAGGAGGTTAATCTTTCTGACCACCAAGCACTACCAACAACATATGGAGACTATCTGTAAGTGAAGTATTGTCCCAGCCACCAGCTTTTGAAAACTACTGTTTCTAGTCTTGCTAGAGATGAAGCTCCTCCCATTTAAGATGCACAGCTCTTTAACAATTCTGCCCTCTCTTCAGGCAGACCGGAGGCTTGGAAAGATCCAGTGCATTTCATGAAAACAAATAAATAACAAGGCCTTGTGACAGAAGCTTGAAGGTAACACAGACAACATTAATATGAAAGCTGAGCTTTGTTCTGCTTTGATGCACCAGAAACATGAGATGCAACGTTTTCCCTCATCTACCATAAAAGCCTGAAGACTAACGCCATCCTGTGGTCCCATAAGAAACAGAGATCGTACCTGGCTACAGCACACACTCAGGGTTGTGAAAGAAGTCTTTGGTGAGGTATACTCAACATACCTCCCACCCAGGGTCCTCAGGGTGCTTCCCAAGCAGAATGGAAGTTACTGCTGCTGCAGGACTGAACCAGAGAGGAGATTTCCTCCCATGGAGCAAGCAAACCTTAGGCTGAAGAATCTGGGGACTCTGGAGACTCCTTGGGAACAGCTCACAGAAGTTAAAGTGGCCCAGTAAGAGGGCTGCCTAGTGACAGAAGCCATGTTAGAGCACGATGAAAGGATGTCAGCAAACATCTCCTCTGGGTCGACAGCTGGACATCCGTGAAGCATCAGACTTAAACAAGGAAATGATGTTAAGAAATAGTAAGAAAGGGAAGGGAGACCTTGTCTAGCTCCTGGAGGACATCCAAGAATTCAAAAGAAGGTGTGTGTGACCTTGGATTGAAGGTTGAAGGGTAGAAACCTCCTCCAACACATAGACTTGTGGTGAACACACTGGAAATATTCGAGGTACTCTCAGCAGGCATAGCATCCAAGGAGTGCCGGGTAAGTACACATTCATTTAAAAACTAGAAATTTTTTTTTCAACCAGGCAGTACTGTCAAAACTGAAACATAAAAAATCTGGGCATATGTTTTTATATTTTATGTTGGGCTGGTGAACATTAGAATGAATTCTCCTTTCTAATGTGAAGTGAATAGAACCAATTTTTCTGGCTGACTCTTAGGTACAGCAAATGTCTAGACACACATCATGGCCCAGCAAAGTGGTGTAGTTCATTTTCCAAGAGAAAGAAAGGTTTAAATCCACCAGACGAGGAATTTGTCAGAAGCTTACAAATTCTTGGGAGAATGTGGTATCTTTTCACTTTGCTTGAACAAATGAGTGAATAAAAGGAAGGCTTTTGACCTCAAATTAAAAAAAAGTAAAGAGATTGTGTCATTTTGACTTTGGTACTGAATCAAGATCAATGCCAAGAACAAAAATGCCACAATGCATATAAATGCTACTTGTGACCTTCTGTAGAAAATGGGCTAAAGTAGTAGCAGTCATGGAATCACTGTGCTTCTATCAATAAGGCTCAATCTTCCCAGCACCAGAACTACCAGATAATGATGATATTAACAATAGTGGCTCTATTGATCAAATGTATACCCTGTACCAAAGACTATGTGGAGGGCTAAATTTGCATTTTTCTAATCGGATCTTTACAATAGCCACCTATCACTTACTCTGGCTATACGGGGTAAGAAAGCACAGATGTAGGAGTATGAAAGTTGCCCATAGTAAATGGAGAAACTGGAATTAGCAACGGAGGACCAGCTGGTACGAAAGTCCATGCCTGTGAGCACTGAAAGCAGGATATTACACAAGACCACCTAATGATACATGTGTGACTATGAGCCTAAGAGACTCCGTGTGCTGGAGATGCTGTTTCCATGGGGTAAAATAAACCCTGGCATTTAAAACCCAAACCATCCGCATCTGAAGAATACTCTTGAAAACGACCTAACTTTCACTTCAGTTAGAGTTTGATTTGCTTCCGTGTCATCTTTCTTAATGCCATTAGAATGCTCTTTGTAAAATACAGACCTGGCCAAAGCTGTCCTCCCAAGCTGGGAAAGGAGATCAATTAGAAGGCCATTAGGAGCAGGAAGCCACTGCCAAGAGAAGATGGTGATCCTCTCTGCACCCGATGTCTTCGGTGTCAGTTGCTTCCTGAAATGCTGTAACTCTATAGAGTCAGTTTCCCATTGTTGACCCGAGAACTCACCACTCTGCACCTTTACCATGAAGCCCTTGAAACTGTGTGCCCAAAATGGCTCCACTCTCCACCCAGCGAGTCTACCCTGAAGCTGTGTCTCTCCCTTTCAGATCACACATGTGAATGCAGTGTCCATGAGCCAGGCTGCGGTTCCCTGAAGCCCCGTTACTCTCTTCTTGGCAAGCAGTGTTTTTTCTTTCCTTTGTCTCTATGCAGATCTCTGCCACCACTGCCCTCCCAGCCACACGGACTCCCAGGGCCAGAGGCAGGAAGGGGCATGACCTGCGGAACAATGACTAATCCAATTTGGCAAGAGCCAGGAATATGTACATCTATTTATTTTAGGAGGTAGACTCATTGATCCAGTTTATAGAATATTTGTACTGTATTAAAATTGTTAAAATCCTTTAAAAAGGGAGCAGAACTGAAAAATATGACTGTTCTACCCAAGAATTGTTCTTTTCTTTTCCTGTTCAAGACACAGAAGACTTGAAAGTGCTGGGGCTACAAATCCAGAGTGATTTGGCTAATCTGGCTCCCTGTAAGGTGTTAGGTGACAGGCTGTAAGTGGTCACCTTTTTCTGATCAGTGTTCTAGTCCGTGACAGGGATAGCGCAAGACTTAGCTTATAGCTTACAACTATTCAATGAAACAATAACGAAACGTGCATGGATTAGAATGCTGCAGCTTCTCAGTAAAAAGCACCAATCTTCACTATCAGTGATACTAACAGCAGCTACAGTCACTACTATAACTAGCAATGAAAACAGCATAAGTGGTGGTAACCACAGCCACAGCAACACAACTACTACCAGAACAAGCAAGTTACAAGCACTGGATACAATCTGAATCATCAACTCTTGAACACAAATATTATGTTTAAGAACTGCACATATTTGTAGACTTTTAATATATGCTTTGCCTTTAGCTATGAATATCAAATAGCATCCTACCCCAAAATAAGGTCTGGAATCTCTAATTAAGATGCTTTCCATTTATTTAGTCTTTGAAGACACTAATTCCAGAGAATTGCTTAATTTTTTTTTCTTAATCTATTTAAGCATTCAAAACATGAATGGACTTTCCTGGGACCCTAATAACACAAGATAGAAGATAAGGCCATTTGCTTTCAAATGAAAATAAAATCTATGTCTATCTTTATTCCTAATATAGTTACTAATAAAGTCCTAGGGCTTTGATCTTCCACTTGAGAAATATCAAAACATGTTTAATATGCAAATCAAGATAGGGGCTTATGAGGTCATTTACAAAAGGTTTCTTCCCCTTATAACAGTCATTGGAAAATCTATAGGGGCCCAGAGAATCATTATTTTAAAAATAATTCTACTACTACTAAAAATCCACTAGCTTATCCTAAGTCGCATTTCAAAATAAAATTTAGATATTAAATAGTATTGATTTCAGTTCAAAAGCTGCCTTGACCCCCTCTACATCAATCTCCTTGACTTGGAATGGGGACTGGTAGAAATCATTAAGTCATTTATCTTGTCAAAAATCTCAGGCAACATGCCCAGATGTATCAACTCCAGAGGAACCTACATTTAGCTTCAATTTCCACGGGACTGCTCCTCATCCTCGTTATGGATACTAGCCCAGGTCAGACTGCTATAAGGAGAAATGAGAAGACATTTGGAAAAAAATCACTAGAGGAAATACTGGGAAGACTGATGGAGAGAGGGACACTATTGCTTTCCAAACAGTAAGACGAAATCTGAATATCTTTTGCATATGTGCAAGGCTTATCAACTCATGTGCCTTTCTTTGTTCATTCAACCAATGCCTACTTGGCTTTCATCCTGCGCCAGACACACTGTATATGCTGGATCACACCAATGAAACAGTTCAAGATGAGGCCCAGACAGCTTCCAGGCTACTGGGGAAGACTGAGAGCAAACAACTCATTGTGCAAATACTAAGTTTTGATAGCTAATGAGCAAAAACGTAATGGGGAGATGGGAAGGAATAACAGGAGAGCTGAGTAGGTAGAGGAGGAATTCACACAGGAAATGGCATTTAAACTAAATGATAGCTGGTGTGGGATTTGGCCTAATTTCTGTGTGGCAGGAAATTGGGGGGATCCGGAGCGTACCACCTTTCTATGGGGAAGGTGTGTGATAAGACCCCTCCAGAGAGATGTTTAACCATGGCAAAAAGCTGCAGAGTTTGAAGGGCAATACAATGGCTTTAAACAGAGAGGTCATGTGAGCAAAATAAGCAGAGAATTCAGAATCTAATAGGATAATGCAAGAGTGTGTATTTGATTTTTCCCCCGACAGATTTTTAGAATGCAGCTTTTCCTTCTGCTAGATGGTCAGAGCCAGTGTTTTTTTGTTTCTTTGTTTCTTTTATCAAGGGCTGTTCCCCTGAACCTCCTGCTATAGAAGCAGCAAAGCGTTGTTCAAACTGAAGAATCACACAGCAGTTGTGTCACACTGGAGCCTTGGGGTAAGAAGAATAGGAATAAAGTTTGGAGCAGAACTATGCATAATATTCTAAAATGGTGTATAGCTGCCAGTATACAACAAGCTGGACAGAGAAAAACTATGTAGAAGCAGAGCATATTCAGGGTGAGCTGCATCCCAGGGACCAAGAGAACAGGCTATTAGCAGACAAAGGTGCAGACAAGGCCTGCACAGGAGAAGGACATCTCTCCACAGTGAACACAGGAAAGGAGATGCCTCTAGAATGTATCATCTACAAAACCCAGCCTCTGGAAAACTCATCCACATTCCTTGGCATTAGCTGTCCCATGAAACTACCACAGGGGTGAATGTCATCCACAACAAACATGGATCTTCTCACAACTCTGGCGGCTGGCAGTTCAAGACCACACGATTATAGGTTTGGTCTCTTCCAAGGACTCCTGCCTTGCCTTGTTCATGATTGTCTTCTCCCTGTTTCCTAGGTGTGTTTCCTAATCTCTTATTCTTGTTCAAATGACAGTTTTGTTGGATTAGGTGACAACTATATTGTCATAATACTTGACCTTCCTCAACATCCTATCTCCAAATAGTCACGTTTTAAGACTGAAGATCAGATATTCAATGAGTGAATTTGAAGGGAAACAACAGAGACTTCGGATGGTTAATCATGACACCAGCACAACTGGCATGAGAGATGCCTAGAAGACTGGTAAAACAAACTTCTGGGTATGTGTAGTTGTGCCATGGAGGCAGGGCTGCAGGGAGAATAACCAACCCTCAGACTCCGCCTCTTGAGTCTTTTTCCCATCTGCTTCCTGTCTCCATGAGGTGAGTGGCTTTCTTCCCCCAGGCTCTTCACTATCAAGTACTTGCCTTGGAATCAGCTAACCATGGACCGAAATCTTGGAAACACTGAGCTAAAACAAATATTTCTTCCTCTAAGATATGTGTGTCAGGTGTTTTCTTCCAGCAAGGGAGGGCTGATAAATGCCAGCCTATAAATCATCTAACCTTCCTTTCATTTTAGTTCAAGTTAATATCCTCCATCCCTTTGATTCTGGGTCTCAAGGTGAGGTACTCCAGTCCTATCTGTCAGATGAACTTGGGGCACCTTAGAGAGAGGTATTCTTAGATTCTGACAATCTGCTTGGAGGATTCTCGGCTATAAATTCATCCTTGGCAGCCCTTCTAGGTCAGTCACGAGGGCAGGTGTTCTGTCTGAGTTCTGCCAGGCTACATTTAGTTGTTTTTGGACTTTGAATAAATTAGTCATTCCTGGCATTCAGTTGTATATAATCAACTATTTCTCATCTTTGCATAATTTAGTTTAAAAAGTGAGACTGGCCAAAATAACATTTTTATCTAATAGAAAAATAAAACTCAACTCCTGCAAATTGGATGATCAGTAATACCTCTCCCAGAACATAAGTATTTGGTAATTGGATTGCTAATTAACAAGACTATTGTTTGAATGAAAAATATTAACGATTCAAAATTGAGAAGATGAGGTAAAGCTATGCGATTTAGCCCCAAAAAGTTGTTCTCAGCAAGATGACAGCAATGTATGATTATGTCATTTTTCAACAAATCAGTGGAACATAAAACACGTTTTCTAACTAAAAATAAAATCCTAATGAATCATTGACATGATTTGGAAATTTAGCCAGTTCCTCACAAAACCAATTAGTCTCTATTTTTTGACTAGAAAAGTAGTGACAGAAACCTTTCCACCTATTCAACAGCATTTTGTTTTGATGACTTCCCATCTTAATCTTAAAATACTTTGTTTAAACAGCTGTTTCAGAACTAAATGCAGACTGCAGGTGTAGAAAATGGCCTTCCCTAACAGCTGCAAATAACCATTTACATATCAGCTTCCAAGTCCTGTTATCAGGAGTTGTGGACCCCAGAATTTGGCAGACAAAGACCCCTCATTTTACTTTACAACTCAACATAGAAAGGATAAATTATGGATGGATGCCATGATCCTAGAGAGAAAGAGAAAGATGCAGAATTGGACTGGGAATTAGCACTAGCTATAGTTTTGGGCAGCACCCTCTAAAAGAGTCATCCTAAGCATGTGGTGTCTGGAGCTGCAGTATCAGCAGCACTGACAATGTATTCAAAATGCAAATTTTCCAGCCCTCTCCTAGACCTTCTCAATCAGAAACTCAAAGGTCATGGACAGGTGTTCTACAAGCTCTGAAAAAGACATTTATTCTTGCTCTAGTTTGAGAATCACTGATCCAGTCATTAGAGCCCAAATGGTGGGCTCCTTGGAGGGGCACTGTCAGTGAGGCATCAGGAAGAGGAGGGTGGAGCAAGACCTAGAAAGACAGAACCAGCACATGAACTTGGGGGAAACTAATGAGGGTAGATTTCAGGTGGGTTGTACTGACTTCGGCATGAGCACTTTGTTGTGATCTGATTGGACATTTGAGTTGTGACTGGCCTTGACATACAAACAACTTGAATTTTCATGTCAACTTATGGACAGAGTCTTTAGTTATGACCTCAGTCCCAATCACTTTTGCTACTAGATGGTCTCACCTAGAGGTTTAAGCCTTAAAGAGTTCCGGTAAGAACATTACAACATCCTCTCCTGTGGGGCTACTGAGATTTGCCTGTACACAGCACAGAGACTTTAAATACTGTGTAGAGGAGCCTCAGCCTTCACTGACCAACCTGAGTTACAAAGAGCCCTAGGGAATGAACTGAGTTTGTAAGTCTGGACCAACTCTATTAGGGTTTTATCATTTCACTGTAAAAATCATCCTTCTACTAACATTTTAAATTTGTAAAACCACTATCACTGGCAGCGCTTCACTGGAAACTGGAAAAGGGGTGCCTTATGCTTACTGGTCCCTATTACAACCACCTGTGACCACCTACCTACCTTTCCACAGGGCCAAAGGAATATGTGTATTTAGAGTGCAGACTCTTGTAGACCATTCTTTCTGTTTAAGGTCTCAGCTCTGACATCTACATGAGCTCAAATCTCTTTCCTAAACTGTAGTGTCTTCACACATGGACACACCCACTAGCAGATGAACTCCATTTCTATTGTCAGACTTATTTAGCATGCCCTGAAGTCAATGAGTACCTTCAGGAGTGTGATTTCACCTTTTTTGGGCATTTCCTTCTCATCAGATTTTCAAAAGGAAACCAACAGTGTCTGCACCATGTCTCTTTTATAGCCATCTTCAGTTGTTTGCCTAGTTTTGCAGGGATCCCAGGAGACTGGTCATAAATGAGGTGAACAGGTATTTCTATGAAGACTCCTGCAAAATTCTAGGACTTAACAAGAGTTGCATGGAACCAAGACATTTTATAAAATCAGGTTTGTACATCACAGGGATTATTTTGCACAAAATTGAGTACAGTGCAGTTATCCAAATGGACCTGCAATTTCAGATTGACAAAGCTATCTACTCCACATTGGAAGATGTGCCACCAGTGGATAACCACATAAATGGATCACATTTTGTGGCAGTGCCATCAAATAAAAATGTTTCACATTTTTCCGGTTACAATGTAAACCAACACAAGGATCCAGCCAGAGAGGAAAATTACACTAGTCAGCAATCTACTCAGGAAACACACAGAATTTTAAATGAGCTTTGAACTGAACTAAAAATTGCCTTTTCCAAAGTTATTTCCATACCTAAAAATAAAAGCTACTTTTGAAATTATTTTTGAACACATACTCCATGTAAGTAATCCTGCCAGAAAAATTATATTGGATCACATAGATGACTGTCTTTAAAATTCTCTATCTTATTTGTTCAAACTCTACCTTTTTTCAAGTTAGAGGCAATTGTTTTTATAAAGTTTGGCTATTATGTTAAACTGCAAAAACTTCATCACATTGGGCCAGATATTTAGTTTAATGGTTTCAGTGCCTGCCTGGCAAGTGCAAGGTCCCTGGAAACCACATACAATACTGGGAGTGGTCGGTGTGATACCACATATCACAGTGTGTGGTGTGGTGGCTCATGCCTGTAATCCAAGCACTTGGTGGGCAGAGGCAGGAGGATTGCTGAGTTCAAGGATTGCCTGGGTTACACAGTGGCTCAGGGCCAACCTGAGCTACAAAGTGAGACCCTGTCTCAAAAACAAAACAAAATAACATAACAACAACAACAACAACAAAAACTTCTTCACTTTATAAAGTTATAATGCAACACAGATCTTCATGTTTTTTAAAAGCATCCAGCATCTTCAGTGTCCGAGGCAATGTCTGTTATTGCAATATACAGGTGATCTAGTCTAACCTAGAGGACAACCCTGGTGCATGTATGTTTCATGCTTGTATATTTCCTTCCCAAACCTCATATCCTAAAGTTTTGTATCTTACAATAATCCATGTGATAATGAACAACAGGAAAGTTCAAATTCAGAGGAAGACAAGGTGGAATGATAAACCTAAAAGAATTCCCCTTTACAGAACTTTGACAAGTCAGTGGCAGGTTGATAGTTCTTTGAAAAGCACTTCTCCATGCTGTCTCTAGATTCTACTGAAAGATACAGATACATTCTCAATAATCCTAAATTTTAAATAATCCTCTCAAGGGAAAACATCCTCTGATATTCACACGTTACTTGTTTATCTGGGAAACATTGAACTTGTAGAACGAAGACAAAGTTTAGTGATCTTCAGACACCTGCATGAGGTTCAGACAGTTGGAAGAAGAATAAATTCTTTGGTAAGATCCAAGGACTCATTTTATGAAAGAGAGGAATCAAGTCCCAACATGCTTTAATTTCTGTTGTTGTTTGAGGCCTTCTGTTGAACAGCATGTTCCATGAAGCAACTCATGTCCAGAATCATTATTCTAACCCCTCTGTCCCCAAATTGGTTAATGATAAAAATGTGAGGAACACTGAAATCACTCTGGCACAACTTTCAAGCTTAACACTCAGATGCAGACTATACTCAACTTTCAAGTTCTGGATGGATCAAAAGCCTGGACTTCTCACTACAGTGATAGCAAACCGTGATTGAAAAGAACAACTCTGGGTTCCTCTACTCATCAGTGGTGTGACCTCCCGCTTTCCAATGTGTGAAATAGGATCATCTGCAGTATTCACCATTTCAGTTTGTTGGGATAATTACTACTTGTACTGCTCTTAGCACGGTGTGAAGAGTACTAATGATTCAATAATGATTTTGGCACATATTTTTAATTTCTATTTTTATGAGTGCATGCCAATACACAATGACTAGATTCACTGTGGGAGGTTGAAGCACAACACATTTTAATTCTCTTTTTGATCTGCTTCCCCTCTCTCCTCTATTCCTATCTATATATTATATGTCTTGCCCCTTCTCCCTACTGCAAAAGTTCTGTCTCCTTGTTTCCTTTAATCTGTGTTTTATGTTTTTCTTTAATTTATTCATATTCTGGGTTTCTCATATACGATAACTGATATAATACTTAAGCATCTGTGTCTGATGTATCTTACTTAATATTATAGTCTCAATGGGCCGGAGGGTTAGCTCAGTGGTTCTGGCGCCTGCCTCGCAAGCACAAGGTCCTGAGTTCAATCCACGGTAACTACATATAATGCTGGGCATGGAGAGACGCCCACCAACAATCAACACTGCATACCACAATGCTGGACGTGGTGGCTCATACCTGTAGTCCCAGCACTTGGGAGGCAGAGACAGGAGGATTGCTGAGTTCGCGGCGGCTTGCCTGGGCACCATAGTGAGCTCAGGGCCAGCTTGAACTACAAAGCAAGACCCTGTCTCAAAAAAAGCAAAAAAAAAAAAAAAAATTATAGTCCCAAGATGCATCTATTCTCCTACAAATGTCTAAAGTTTATCCTTCTTTATAGTAGAGTAATACTTCATGGTGCAAATAGACCATGTTTTCTTTAAACATTTGTTATTGATAAACATATAGGGTGCTTCCAAGGTGTAGCTACTATGAATTGGGCTGTTATAAAAATGAATATGCCTCTGTCACTGAAATATAATGTCTCAACTTACCAGGGAAAATAAACAGAAGGGAAACAGTTGGGTTGAATGGACTTCTAGCTTCAGTTTTTCATATTTTTAGTAAGACTACTTTCCAAATATTCTCACACATACAAAAATATATAAAATTACCTTCAGGTTATATGTATAAAGTATACATAAAACATAAATGCATTCATGCTCAGTTAGGTCACATCCCCAAGGTATATCATGTGTGTGCAATATTCCAAAATTTAAAAAATTCTGAAATTCAAAATACATTTTTGTTCTTGTGCATATTAGATAACCAGCCTCAATCTGTATTTGCAACAGATCATTTTTTAGCCTGTGATTTTCAAATTCCATATATATAAAATTAAACTAAGCAACCCCATAAACAAACTGAATCAACAGGACACACTGCTAGCTTTGAAACTGTAATCTGTTTCACACCTGAATGCTGGTACAGGTTTAGCAAGTCAAGGAAGCTAGCAAAGAAGTTCTCAACCTTGACTTCTTTGTACCTCATTTGCAAAGAAATGGGGCCTTGACATCTCTTATAGAGAGCAATTAGGGGCGCTTCCATGTTCTCACCCTAAGAAAGAAGCATTCTTACTGTGAGCACTGCCAGGTACTTTTTAGGCAAAAGGGAAGACAAGAGGTACAATGCCAATGTTTACCTTCTAAGAGGCCAATCCAAGCACCAGGGCTAATATATTTTTCTGGATCAGAGGCTGAAGTGCAGAGTATAAAGGTTGGGCAAGAGCATCAGAAGGTTGAATCCCAAGGTAGCTGTCTCCACCAATGTCTGTGTGGGCCTTGGTAAGTTAGGCTTTTTGCCAACCTATCAGTGAAGATGGCACCCAGTGAGGCCTCCCTTCCAGCCAAGTACTGAGCTTCTCTCTGTCCTAAGGTCCCAGTCAGTACATGTTTATAAGCCTGGCCACACTGCTTCAGCACTGCAAACCTTAATGTAGAAAGTCTCTCTCAACATAGCACATTAACCTAATTTAAAAATGATCATAGAAACATTCACAAATTAATTCCACAAAGTTCATTAAAGGGTCATAGAACAAAGTAATATGATTAGTTGTGTCTTATAATTGAGAAAAAAAGAGTGCTTGGCTTTGGGATTTTTCTCATGCAGAGCTAGAAATTCTGTCTCCCTCCCCTCTGACTATTTCTACCAACTGAGTATGACAGAAATCATGGCACAGGATTTCATGGCTATAGCATAATAATGCTATGTTTGTCCACCTTGTTTTGGGTGGAAGGTCACTCTAGGGACTCAGCCAGCATGCTGTAAGGAAGCCCAAAGTGGCCTCAAATGAAACAACTACACACAGGATCCATGGCCAAGACATCCCAACCAATAGCCAATACAACTGCTAGACTTGTAAGTGGAAACACATTCATTTTACAGTATCCTCAGGATTCATGTTAATTGGGTTTAATAAAACCAGAGGCATGGAAATCTCTGTTATGACTGAAGAACCTTATACAAAAAGATCCCTGGAACAAGGAGATCTATCCCCACCAGAAAAGACCAGGGTTGTTCAAGAGGTAAAAGGATTAAGAGTTACATGTGAGCCTTGCCATGGATTTTCTGGGCAGAAATGGGGAAGACACGGCAGTTGAGTTTAGGATACATAGAAGACTCCCTCCCCAGCCATCAACTCTATCTTAGCCTTCCAGTATTCCTAGCCAAAGCCCTGGACAAAGCACACACAATCTCCCCTTGCTATGCCCTTCCTGAGTCACAGGACCATGAGCGTACCAAGCTGGTTGTTTTGGGCCATGGCCCTCAGAAGAGTTTGTTCTGCATCAATGAAGAACTGAGATAAAGCTTTTGGCTGGAGTGGTGGTGGTAATTCTGATCAGCTGTAGTTCATCTTACCTTGAAAAAGGGAGAGTTCCTGATTATGCTATTTTTTGTGCTGCTACATTTTCACCAATTAGCGCTCATGAATGACATGAAAATGTGTTTAGGTTATTTTTTCTGTTTTCAGGAAGAGTTTTCATAAATTAGTGATGCTAATTATTCAATGTTTTCCTGAAATATCATCTTATTAAAAAAAGAAGAGACGAGCTGCAGTTTCTAAATCTGCACCACTCAAGGCAGCTCTCATGAAAAACATGTATCTAACTTTCCTCGGCCAAATGAGTAGAGCGGCAGTCATTTGTATTAGTTGTACAAAACCAGAAGCATTCTCTAGATTGTGGACAAAACAGGAAGAAAGGAAGGAGCAAAGTGTTAAGAGGTCTGTTTCTTTGTGATTGTTTGTTTTTCGTGAAGAAATGGGGTCTTAATGTGAGAATAGTATCTGGCCCAGAGGAGAAAAATCATCTATTTTGTGGGAAGACGATGAAAATTAAAATCCAAAGGCATTTACCCACTTGAAAAAAGAATCTGAGAGTTTTGAAGATTCAACCATAAAGGAGATGGAAAAGTTACATAATAATCCTCACTCATGTACAGGAGAAAAAAAAGAAGTTAGGTGGAAAAATAATCAAGAGAGAAAGCTAAATCTTTGTTTTCCTATATTATAAACAAGATTGCCTCCAAAGGTTTAGAATAAAACTGCCTTTTAAGAGAGTAATTTTGCATGACATCAGAACATCCTTATGGACTTTTCCTTAGGTAATAGTCATGGGATATCAAGGTCCCAGCCAGAGAGTAAAGACAAATATATAATAATGTGCAACTTCTGTTGTACCTAACACTGTTAGTTTATATTCTACTCACTAGTTTGGGTTACAAAAATCTGTAGATTGTATTGACATCAGAATGAAAAATATGAGTCAAGGGTTAATACAAAGTGCTCATGATTCTCTTCATACTTAAAATCGCCACTCAACAATTCTTTATTGATCAGCTAGTAACCACAGGTGCTGTGAGATGATATTCTAGTGAACACAGACACTACTCCCTTGAACTGAGGTGGGGCTATTGCCCACAAAAGTGGTCCATGCATTGGCTCAGTCACCACTTGAGCTGAAACTCCGCTGTGTATCAAAATGATGCAGGATATAAAGAGATCAGAAAGTCTCAAATCCTGGCTGATCATTAGGATCAGTGGGAAATCTTACTAAAAGGGAATTAGACAAATATCTTCATTCCACAATAAACAAATTAAATAAATTAGAACTGTCAAAAACCACTTTGCCTAAAATCAAGTGGAAATCAAAATAACAATAGTAATAGTACAAGTAAACATAACAACGATAAAATAACACTATTCAAAAGACCAAGTTGAAAATAGAACTATTTGATTGCATCATATCTAAAAGCTCCTCCAGGGTTGTAAAACCAATGCCACTGAGCCTCCACAGAAATCTGGTGTTGCATTTTTAGCCCATTTCTCAGAGGACTCATCCTCTTCTGTCAACTGCAGGGAACTGTGATACTGATTATGCCCAAAGCAGTGCAGTATGTAAACAGTTCACCCAGTTAGTCTGGTAAAACCTACGTGCTAAGGTCAGAGTGGCTCCCACCAAAATTCTGTTCCCACAACTAAAACCTTCTCAACTAGAAGATGAGGTTCTAACTACAACCCTGTACTTTGTCTATTCTGTTCCTAATTCAGGAGTGCTCTTTTTCCTTTACAATCCTTGAATGCATTAGTTTCCATAGAAACTGCACAGTTGTACATCCTCATTCATAGTCCTTGCAGGCTGCTCACCTTTACTCCAATTGATTACTTACAAAAATCAGTGGTTTGGGCTGACCAGTGCCTTTGCTGAATGACAAGCACTGGTCATCCTAGCTCTCTGGCATCTCTGTCTCTTTAGTTCTATTTTAGTTTTTATTCTCTTCTCAGCCATGAACTGTAGCACTGAGCAGAGATCGGAACCTATTGCAGAGGTCTCTGATAGTCTGCACTGGCAGACAGAGGTCTCTTTGAACGTCTTCTGAATCACTAACCTCTGTTAAGCCTTCTGACTACTCACCTCCATGGCTGTTTCCTTACCCATGATCCAAATATGGTTCTTCCTTGAGCACTCAACTGGAGTAGATCCCTTTTGGGTCCCCAAAGATTAAGTCAGCCTCTCCAACAGCCACGTCAACATCAACTGCTGTCCCACTTAATCATCCACCACCACGGCAATCAGAACACAGTAATCATTTCCTTGCTGCCTCCAACAATGAACTCCAAATGTCTGACACTAGCTTTCACCACCAGCACTTAAAACAGTCCCTAGAAGCCTATTAAATACACAATAAATATATGGGTAACAAACACCAAAAATCCTTGCTCTCGGGTCAAAGAAACTTTCACTTTTTTACAACAAAAAGGCTCTTGCCCTGTGTGGAAAGCTTTTCTTAACAATTCTATATAGAAAACTCACATCCTGTAAGTCAAGAAACTAGGATACATAAAACTAGCCTAACATACTTCCCTAAGGGCAGTGCCTAGAACTGGCCCTGACACCTGCTAGGAGCTCCTAGTGCACCTTTCTAGTGCACTTAACTCACAGTTCGTACTTTTTCCCCTGAAGACGATGAGAAACCATGGCTGTTTTTTAAATACAGCCATGTAGGTGTCAGAAGTCAACATATTTGCTTTCACTGACAACATTTTCAATGCATAAACAAGTACAAAGACAACGAACAGCAACGAAGCCTTTAATCATATTTTATAAAACATCTCAGGGGTATTTTCAGCATTCTGTAACTAAAGGAGAAAAAAAACTTTCTGAAGGAAGGTAGATAATAGCTATAAATGAACAGAATTCAAAAAAATTCTCATCGTCACACACCTGCAAAAAACCTCTTTATTCAAAAGCACTAATTCTTAGGCACTGTTCCCTTCTCCTTTAGCACACCTTACAGCCTTCTCTTCTATCACACCTCCTGCTTGCTCTTGAACTTAGGGTCACCTATGAAATAGCTATCTCTTCTGGATGCCACCTGCTCTGGACTGTGAAACTTATTCAGTGTGAACTCTTTTAGCCTCAATTCATACTCAGAATCACGTACCTCACTCTGCTGCTTAAGAAAAACAGCTTGACCTCTAAGATGTTAAAATACCAGTCACAAGACATTTCCTCACATTCCTTGGGTACAAGGAAATTACATGAAGCACCTAGAGCCTTTAAGACAGAACTTCAAAGTTCCACTCATTTTACGTGAGGGGTGTGCACTAGGGCCAGGTCCATTGTGTGACTATGAAATAGCAGTTGTGTGGCTCAGATACTGCTCAAAAATGAATAGAGCCTTATAGCTTAGCTATATTTTAATCCTTCAAAGCATTTGTTCAGGTATCAAAAAACAGAATATTACTGTCATCTACAGAGATGTGAAGTGAGAAGCTGAAGCATGGGACACTCACATTCTTGGGGAAGCAGAATAAAATACAGATTTTTGGGAACCACCTTGAACTACTGAATCGCAGATGCTGGACATGGGATTTAGACCTTTGGGGGACTCTGAGATATGCTTGGGTTTCAGAACTGCTGTTTTAGAAAGAGAAGCTCAGCAGATTGGGTGTGATCATGGCTAAAAGCACAGAAGAGAGTCATACCCACCAGCATGGACAACAGCTTCTCCATCAGTCTAGTAAATTATCCAGTATTTATCCAGTATTTATCACAAAGGTTTGCTGCAAGGCTTGAATGATATAATGTATACAGTAGTCGGTTAAGTTACATTCGATAAATATTAGCAGATATTAAGTGAGGCAGGTCCATTAAAAATAGATAGGAAATGCAGCAAAGCTATGGGGTGAGGAAGGTACAAACATTCTTATTTTTTATACATGATTAAGAAAGGAGAGAAGTCAACAAATAAACCATAAAGCATGCATTCATCACAATGTTTCCTCTTTGACTTATACAGAAATCCTACAGCTTCCTTGAAACATGACCACTGTTTGTTACATCTGTCATAAGGTTTCACCAGGATGCCTTCCCAAAGCTTCAGGATTTCACAAAATTAGTGAAATCTGAAACGCACAATGCTGGGGTTAAGGGCATGTGATCACTAAACCACTACACATGAGTGATGAGTGTGGCACTGCCCTAATGTTGGTGATCTGGGTGGGAGGAAAGGGGCAAAAAGATGCTGTTAAACTCTGCCTCTCTCTCTTCCTCTCTCCCTCCCCCTCTCCATCCCTCTCTCTTGTTACCTTGCTGCCTTGTGCATGTCATGATCCTTCTCCCCTGTGACACTTGTTTGCTGTCCTGGCCTCAGAGCCAACTGATTATGGACTGAAGCCTCTATGAACTGTGAGCCACAATAACCCCCTTCCCTTCTAACATTTTTTTTTAACCAGGGATCAAACTCATTACCTTGTGCTTGCAAAGCAGCCAGTAGCACCACTGAGGTAAATCCCCCACCCCCTTCCCTTTTAACTTTGGATGTTGGGTATTTTGTCTCAGCAAAAAAGAAAAACAACACAATGTTGTAGAAGATCACACTTGTGTTTTCCTTATGTAGAACTGACTGAAGGAGAATAAGCAAAGACGGGTACATCTTTATAAAAGTACTGCTAGTTTTTTAAGATTTCCAAAGCCATATTCAGAAATTCTACGGTTGCCTTGTTTCAGTAGCATTATTGACACTAAGTGCACCGTTGTGTCTTTAAGAAAAATAAAACTGGTATCTTTTTGTACCAAGCGGCTTAGAAGAGAACACCACTGTCTCAGAGCTGCTCAGAACCTTTAGTCTGAAAACAGCAAATCCTCTCTATTGTGCCACTTGTGAGGACGCCTTTCTTCCTGCATGGAAACAACTCACAGGCATCAGAACCTGCGCTGACAGCTGTTGTCTCCCATTTTCAACCTGACACATTGAGTTTCAAAGCTTCCAGGCTGCTGCCCAGAAGCAGTGGTGGGGCCCAAGTAATTGGTTTGGAAGGGGGAAGAAATTGAACAAAAAGATCGGTCTCCTTTTCATTCTCAAGCTATCGGTTTGGCATTTATTGACTCCTGGTATAATTCTCTGAGTCAAATCACTGTTCCTCATGTTGGGAAATATGCAGCAACATTTCAAGTCCTGTGTTTTACACAGCCCAGTAGTGACAAGGCAAGACGGGCAGGGCAGCACGCCGGATCACATGGATCTCACTAACCACTTTTGATGTGCACTATTCCTTGCTTCCTTATACACGGAGGGATGCTAGTTATACCGAATTACATTTATTTCAAGCTACGTTATCTATTAACATATAAATATATTGCATTGCCTCTAAATCCTGTGCTGTCCTTTCAATAATAGGAGCTGCTAATTTGCATACTGAAATTCCACCTGGCAATGCCTGAATCTAGTCTTTGATTGGAAAGCAAACTCCAGGGGTGAGAGAATAAATAACAAATTTAACCTAGTATGATAGAAAAGAAGACAATGACATAAACTGAAAACAAAAATTGGCTAAGGATGCACCAAAGGACAAATGAATGATTCACCTGGTCTATATACTTAGATTTTGTTTGTTTTTTCCAGGTTGGGGACTGAATCCAGGGCCTTAAGCGTACTAGACAAGCACTTTACCCACTGTGCTATATCTCCAGCTCACTGTTTTTTGAACTCCTGGGCTCAAGCCTCCCTCAAGAACTGAAGAAGCTAGGTCTGTAAGTCATTAACACCTCACCCAACTTTCAATTGCAAAAGGTTCAAAACAAAATACAGATAACAATCCATAACTCACGAGAAGCAACGAACATCAATAAAGTTTTAGTGGAATATATACGCCTTGGGTGTGGCTACTGAGATACTATATTGACAGAAACCTCAGAGCCTGTAATGTAAAATTACCTTTTTACAGAATTTTACCAACCCTTGAATTAAAGGAATAGCAACTAACTTCAGTGTGTTTGACTTATGCCTCAAGTCCTCAGATGGACTTTTACTGAGGGTTAACGAATCAAAGAAATTAAAAAAGAATCAAGTCATATTATGTACATTTACCCACTTACTAAAATGAATGTAAACTTCATGTACTGCTAGTAAATACTAAGAAAAAAATGGCAAAAAGTGAAAAATCTCCACGTATCACTGGAGAAACAACAGAAGTATGTTGACAAATGGTCAACATGTAAATACTCAATATTCTTACATCTTTAATAATGGAAAGGAGCAGATAGGCCCACTACTTCCACCTGTTTTGGATAAAACTCCCACTGCCAACTGAAAAATTGATAAATGTTCCTCAAAGACTATAATACTTAGAATTCATCAAAATCTCCTAAATGCTTCCTGAGCTCTATGGAGACATGTATTATTTCACTTACTTCTCATGTGAATCCGATGATACTATTATTGTTAAAAATGTTATTAGTGGGCCAGAGATTTAGCTCAGTGGTTCTGCCACCTGCCTCGCAAGCTCAAGGTCCTGAGTTCAATCCCCCATAACCACATACAATGCTGGGCATGGTGACTCACGCCCACAAGCAATCAATACCACATACCACAGTGCCGGGCGTGGTGGTTCACGCCTATAATCCCAGCACTCGGGAGGCAGAGACAGGAGGATTGCTGAGTTGAAGGCTTGCCTGGGCTCCATAGTGAGCTCAGGGCCAACCTGAACTACAAAGTGAGACCCTGTCTCAAAAAAAAAAAAAGTTATTAGTATGTGTCTTCTGTACATGCAATGTACAGTCAGCTCGGTGAATGGATAAAGGTACATGCTACAGCTTGTTTTCTTTTTAATCCCCTTCCCTTTTTCTGCCTCCTTCTTTCCTCCAATTCCCTGGTTCAAGTTTTCATTCTTGTCAACGTTATTATTCTTAGCTTGAATTATAGCATATAATATGTACATTAATTGAGGTTATTTGGTTCCTGTACATTGCATATCTTTATTCTAATTTTTTCTCTTCCCCTCCTCCCACCCCTCATCCCTGCTACCTTTAAACACTTTCCTTCTGCAAACACAAGAGAATATCATGATTACCATTCCCATTTTAAACAGAGAGGAAATCAAAACTTAACGAATTTAAGGAACTTATCTGGTTACTCTTAGAGTCTGTGTTTACCCCCTACAGACATCATTTAAGTTAGAAAATATCGCTCATTATATTTTGGATTCCATTGATTATCAATCTTTTTGTTGGAGAGTTTAACATTTGAAAGTAAAGCATGATAGAAAGTATACCCAACAGTCAACGTGCCCAATCAAAACCAGCTCACATGCTGTGGTTAGTGCCACAGTTTGAGCTCTGCCTCCTTGGTGCTAAGAGAATCTGTCCCCACACAGTGTGAGCCTGTGGTACAACCCAAATGAGACACACTTTCCACATTTCCCCAAGAGAATGCTGTAGGGCCTGGTTCCGGTTAAGGACACTTAGGTGGACCTGTGTGGATGAAACCAGTTTTACTTCCCCAGGGAAAAGAGATGGTTGGCATCATTCCTATTTTCTCCCTGTGCTTTAAAAGTGGGTGCAATTATCCAGAGCACCTGTTGCTTCTGTGTCACATTTTATTTGGTTTCACTGTAGCTGGGATGGAACCTGGTGCCCCCACATGCTAGCCACAAACTGCCACTTCCTACATTTCACTTATTTATTTTTTATTATTTTCTTGGTTGACTGAGTGACATGGGGCATTGCTAAACTGTCCCAGTCTGGCCTTGAACTATCCACCCTCCTGCCTCACCCTTCTAATATGGTGGATTTACAGGCGTCTGTATCCCTGACTGGCATGAGCTGGAGATTTTTTAGTTCCACACATGAATAACAGCATGGGATAGCTTCCTTTGAGTGCCTGCCTTATTTTAATACACATCAGATCCTCCAAGGTCATCCATATAGTTGCAAATAACAGAAAAGATTTCTTCTTACAGAAGAAAAATAGTGTATTATCTACACAAAGAAATTCGATGCTTTCATTATAAAAAATAAGTACATAAGGTAATGAATGTTAATTAGCACACAATAGTCATTCCACTATATATACATATGTAACACACCATGTTATACCAAGTGAATTATACTAGTCAAGTAAATAAAAAAATTAGACTATTCATGTGGGCTGATGGTATTTTAAATGCTTGAGGAAATGGGAGTGGTGTGTTTTCACCAAGGAGTCCAATGTCAGAAATGTTTCCTCTTCTCTTACTCTGAAAGATCACAGAAAGCAACAATAAATAACCTATGCTTTTGATCACAAAGATCTGGGTTTGAACTCATGTTGTGTGTTTAACCACTGTGGAGCTTACACAAGTCATCACCTTCTTTCTGAGACTAGGTCTTAACACATAAGGGTGGGCACATAATAACATCTGTCTCCTAAGGTGGGGAAAAGATGCAACTGATGTGTGCGTAGGACCTAACACTTGGCTGGTTCTTGGGAGCTGTCATTACTCTGGAAGTGTGGTTTACAAGGCCACACTCAAACTTAAGGCCTCACATTTGCCAGGGGGCACTATGCCACTGAGCTACATCCTCAGCACTGCCATTATAATTATTGTTGTCATCAGCATTCTAAGACATAAACTTTAAGTGTAGAGAAGACATGAGTGTCAGATGAGAAAAGGCAAATACAAACTGAAGAAGGGGGTCTAGAGGGTGTCCATGAATAGGAGTGTGAGTGTGTGTGTGTGTGTGTGTGTGTGTGTGTGAGGGAGAGAGAGAGAGAGAGATAGAGAGAGAAGGAGAGAGGGAGGGACAGAGGGAGGGAGGGAGGGAGAGGGAAAGGGAGATGGAGCCAGTGGAAAGGAGAAAGGAGAAAGGGGAGGAGAAGGGAAGAGTAGAGAGGGTAGGAGGGGAAGAGGGGGAGAGAAGGGCATTCTGGGCAGTAACTTAGGGGAAAGTGTACCCTAGAGAAGGCAGGTGTGGTACAGAGCCGTGTGAACTGTGAGAACTGCCAGACAGTGAAATTAAAGGCCAGGCTGGGGTCATTCTGAGAAGGGCCTTATGGATGCCACAGTGCATTTGGGGCTTCATCCTTCCGGGGTAGGAGAGGCCTCTGAAAGACCACAAGTGAGAAGTGACATAACTGGGTCTCTGTTTTAGGTGGATAATTGGCGGCAGGATGGGAGATGGGCTGGGGTTGGTGAGAAATGTGAGTAACAGGAACCATTAACAAGTTAGTTCTATGAACCAGGAAAAGGATATTGAGGTCACAAACTAGGACAGTGACACCAGAGCACATAGAACAAGAGAGAATTTGGAGATATTTCAGAGGTAGAAAGATAAACCTTAGACCCCCAGTGAAACCTTTAAGTTTGACAAAATTGAAAGCTTAACTGTGAGTGTGCAAGAGTGCCAGGTGAAAGGGCTTTTAAATGTCATTCGCCGAGATAAAACGTTTGGGGAGTATATTAATAAAGGAAGGTTCAATTATCAGGATATAGCCCTCTGTGGACATTTGCTATTTCTGTCAAGTCCTTTCTAAAGACTCAGCTAATTCCCCCTTTCATCCAAAATGGCTCTGTCCCAGTACATCAGTGAAAAGCAATGAGGATTAGCTGCATTCAGCTTTTAATAGGACATCATATGACTTGAGACAGGCATGTTTACATGTAAAGGAGAAACAGGATTGTAGCCTCTCTATCCACAGTTTTGTAAAGTCTCCGAGTCAGGAGTCACAGTTCATACTTACAATGTACACACATGGGCTACTATGCCTACTGCAGGACTTTCTATGCAGTAAGTTATCAACCAATTATTACTTTGATCTCATGTCACTCTGTATAACTTTAAAGTTGCCAGTGAACCCTGTACAAGCCCTGAAGAGAAGGCTGAGGAAGGAAATCTCAGAAGGAAGGACGTGGAGCTATTTGCATGCATCAGGCTGTGGGTGGATTTCTTCTCTTCAAAGAGACACATGGCTCTGCAGCCTGAAACCCAACCTTCCTCTCACATCTCCATGCAGGACCAGTTCCCGAGCTTTACTGTGACTTCTCGTGCACCTCTTCTGCCTCTGAAAATGGTCCAGTGCTGTTGCAGGGAACAGGGTCCTTGCACTGATGCACTAGAGGCTGACGTCATGCTCATGCTGGCTCCTGGAAATCCACTCACAATTGTGCAGCATCTGAAGCCCACAGGCTCCACGCCCGGGAGATCCCTTAAGCCAGGTCCTCAAATATGAGTCAAGTGCCACACAGACCTCAAGCGCAGTTGATGTGGAATCAGTCTAGTGACATCCGGTGCCTTGAATGTGCTATCAGACACAGAGAATGTGTAAGGTCAGAACATCCAAACTATTTTCCACACTGACCTGGTAAGGGAATTTTTTGGGTAGTACACTACATTATCTCCAGGATAAATCAACACAGGGGTAAAATGGCCTAAATAATATCATCAAAAATGTTTTCAAGCATTATCCATGTTTGACCACATGGCACCAGAAAAGAATAGGGGACTGAAGTAATCAGTACCAAATAGTATTAGCAAAATCAGTAGGAAAAAATTAAAGAATTACCTACTTTTTTCTCAAAGTTGCTACTTGCTATTGCTTGATTCTCTGCTTTTGCCTGAAAGCTCAAGGAAGAAACACCAAGGAGTCCAGAGTAACAGGACTCACTACCAAAGAAGGCCTGTCCCTCATGTAGACGCCAAGAGCAGACGTTCCTGGGAAGGGAGGAGCACACGTAGGAGAGGGAGGGCAGCTCCCAGGTGCCGTCATCGGTCTGGGCTGGCAGCTGTCCGAAGCGAAATGCACCGCTCGGCTTGGTCCATGTGTGAACCTGATGGAATCAGCACTTCTGCTCCTCGGGGAACCAGTGCATTAATGTGAACTGCTACCACTCAAAAGTAATGGAGTGAGAGTGCCATTATTTTAAATGGTTTGAGGCCATCCAGTCCCCAATTTCATTAGCGCCATTTCTCCAGAACCCATCTACCAAAGTCTACGGCATCTGCAGAAGTGGGGGAGGGAACCCACACAGGTGCCAATGTGCCACCCTCTTCACTGAGATAAGTACTGCCCAAAGGGATCGGGTCTGGGATTTACAGTAGCACGGTAATGCCCCAACCCCATGTATCCACACTCTCCTCCCTGGGGTATGTCAGTATTATCCTGGAATGTCTTGGTGGCACAAAATAATTACAGAAAGGAAGAGAAGAAGTTAGAGGTTCAAGCAGAAAGAGAAGGCAAGGGATTCCAAACATAAGAACACTAAAGATCGCTGTTAAAAAAAAATACACACACACACACACACACACACACACACACATATATATATGTCTGAGGGGCTGAAAGCCAATAGCAGATATTGCCCAACAGCCAAAAACTACACCCACTTAAATGCACCCCAACATAATTAGACCTGGAAGTACATCTTTTCTAGGTAAGAGCACAGCCTGCCAACATCCTGACTTTGTTCTCTGCAAATTCAAAGTAAAATACCCAGTTGAACTGCCTCAAATGTCAGACTTCTAAACCATGGAAATAGTAAGAAAATAAATATCATTACAAGCAATGAAATACGCAATAATTTGTTACTGCAGAAATAGAAAATTAATGCAGGATTTGTATTAAAGTTCCAATACATTGAGTCTTATTTCAATTCTTCTATCCAGTATCTATTTTTGAACCCTCTCCCTTATTCTCATCAAGCACATGGTGGAAACATGTATAAGAATGAAGCTCCCAATGTTGGGCAAAAACAAGGATCTGCTCCTGTGTATGCTTTTAGTCCTGCTAGAGAGAAGAATATTAAACAACATTACATGAACACAAATGAGAGAGCAGAATGTGGTCTCTACAATGTAGGGGGTGTGCTTGCCACCAGAAGGCCCATAACAGAGGTTCTGGCAGTGGAAAGCGTCCACAGAAACCTTCAAGAAGGACTGGGATTCCCTCTGAGATCTGCAGTATGAAGGGAGAGGTGGGAGAGTGTGGAGACCTTGCAGAAAGAGGAGCTCAGTAGTGTGAAAAACTTAAATGCTGGGCCGGAGATTTAGCTCAGTGGTTCCTGTGACTGCCTAGGAAGCGCAAGGTCCCTGGTTCGATCCCTGGTAACCACAGACAATACTGGGCATACTGGTTCACACCTGTAATCCCAGCACTCGGGAGGCAGAGGCAGGAGGATTGCTGAGTTCAAGGATTGCCTGGGCCACATAGCTCAGGGCCAGCCTAAACTACAAAAAGTGAGACCCTGTCTAAAAACAAAACAAAACAAAACAAACAAAAAAAACTGAAATGCTGCCATCCCAGAGCAAGACCTGTGACTGCAATAAGAGGCTTTCTGAGAGCTTCTCTAAGTCTCCACCAAGAAAATAGTAATACACATCACCTGTCAGAAAAAAGGAATCATTTGTTGATCAGTGATTGTGCAAATTGCCATGTATGTGAAATGATAACCAAGCTCTTCCTGAAGTCTATAAGCTTTTATTATTTTTACAGAGCCCACCCTTTAAACAAAAGATCATTCACAGGTTTAGAAAAAGCTCTCAAATTGGCATTTTACGACTGTGAAAGGCAGAGAAAAATGATGTACTCACTCTAAGGCTCAGTTTACTCATCTACAAAATGGAAATGAAATTTGAATGCAAACAAGAGACACAACAAATACTGCTGAGGAAATAAGTGAATAAAGTGCCGCTTTGCTTGACGCAGAGGACCAAATGAAAACTAAGTATGTGACTGTTGTTTGCAAAGTGGGGAATGTTTTATAAATGTAAATCTGCATTGATCTGATGAAGCCAGCCTCACCTTCATATGAGGAGAGACAGCTCGTGTTTCTGAAGGTAGAAACACATTCATACTGATGGTACTAGCAAATGGATGGAGCACATTGGCGAAGAAGGTTACAAAATATCTGAGGATACAGGACAGGAATAGCTGTCAGCTGCTACAGTCAGATTAGAGGGCTGTCAATAAGAGCTGCATAAGACATTAGAAGCCCTGGGTTTCCAGACAGCCTCAGCTAGAAACATCCAGTACCCATAATTGTAGATAGTTTTAATGTAATACTTGGGCCACTGATTATTAGATTTAACAAATGACAAAATTATTATTAGTGCAAACTGGACACCCCTTGAATATGTAACTTTCATATCTTTACCAGGATTGTTCCTTAAAAACCTGAGAAAAATACTGTTGCTGTAGGGGTTTTCTTTCAGATACTCTAATTCCAGCCAAGAATTTCAGCTAAGGAGTTCTGTATAACAGAAAAAAATTATACTGTGAAATGTATGAGCTGTAGAGTTCAGGAAACTTGTGCTTTGGTCCCACATAAATAAGCACATAAAACAAGCTATTTAACTATTAAAATTTATTTTTTCTTATCAGTAAAAGAGGAATATTTAGAGGATCTTGAACACATACAGTTGTGATTCATGCAGTCCCTACTAGGACAAAGAAAAACTTAGTAACAGTGGCCGGCTCTCCATTTCATTGTTTCCCTATCAGCAGATTCAACCAAAAGCATGTTGAAAATATCTGAAAACTGAACCTGTATATTGAAAATATTTGAAAACTGATCCTGTATTTAACATATCCCAGACTTTTATCCTTATCTCTTTCCTTATCAGATAAAGTGGTGCTTGACTTTTTTTTTTTTTTTTTGGTAGTACTAGGATCGAATTTGGGCACTTGTGCTTTCAAGATAGGTGCAATACCACTTGAGCTAAATCCCTGGCCCCAGTGACAACTATTTTCTTAGCATCTACGCTGTGTTTGGTATTGTATGTAATCTAGAGGTAATTTAAACTTCCGTGGGAGGATTAGTGATACATAAATGCTATGCCACTTTATAAAAAGAACCTGAGTATCTGAAGATTTTGGTATCTATATAGAGTCCTAGAGGCAAATAGCCCTAGGAACTAAGAAGGAACTACTCTACTATTTCATCACTGCTCTGATTGGTCTATGTTCCTGATGTGACTGTAAAAGTTTAAATTACTTTAAAACAAAAATGCTTTTTAAACACAAGTAGGAGATCAGTGCATCAGCCTATTTCTTTTCTCCTCGCTATGAAAACATAAATAAATAAATACATAAGCAAACTGGAACCTGCTTACAGAAGATTCCCAGCTGAGCTGTTTGTCCTCTCTAGGGATTTTCTGTCCAGGGTAGAAATGAGACATTAAAACCCAGCCCCACATTCACTGTTTCAGAGCCCAGTACATTGCTGATGTTGAAAAAACTTTGCAGATAGAAAACATCATAATTTCACAAAAAAGCATTAAGCCCAGAAAGCAACTCAGACTGTATCACTCATTGGCAGTATTGTAGCAAAAGTCTCAAAGGAAAGCACAGGGTTCAGACATGTAGTCATTAAGCCTCTACATCCACTCCACTGGCAGCCTGTGAAACGCATCCATGACGTTATTCTATGAACAGAACCACTGGCTACCTATAAAGTGACAAAGCAGACATGCTGGGAGTCAAAGGTAGGGATAGAGGAAGAGTAGCAGGAGAAGAGTGGAGTTCAGACCTGAGCCCTGGGAATATTAAACAGGAACAGCCCAGCGGGGTTAACAATTCTGTCATGATCAGCAGAGATTTTAGTATGTCTAAATGGACTTATGCTGTGCATTCACAGGAAGCTACAATGCACTACTAAATCAGCAAGTGGAAATGTGCTAATGTTTAATATACTTACTCATCCAGCCTAGACTTACTTTACATTCTGATTTCAAGTCATTTATCTGTCCAAGTATGTATTAAGAGTGGACATCAAGGCCAGAGATTTAGCTCAATGGTTCCAGTGTCTGCCTAACAAGAGCAAGGTTCTGAGTTTGATCCCCAGTACCACATATCACAATACCAGATGCACTGGTTCATTCCTGTAATCCCAGTACTGGGAGGCAGAGGCAGGAGGATTGCTGAGTTCTAGGCTTGCCTGGGCTACACAGTGAGCTCAGGGCCAGCCTAAACTACAAAGCTAGACTCTGTGAAAAAAAAAAAAAAAAAAAAAAAAAAAAAAAAAAAAAAAAAAAAAAAAAAAAAAAAAAAAAAAAAAAAAAATATATATATATATATATATATATATATATATATATATATATATATATATATATATATATATATATTAAACAAAGCAAAATACCAGAGTGCACATAGATCAAATATAATGCTCCACATGGAAAAAATGACCAAGTCCCACCATGCTGCCACTGAAGGTCAGAAAGGAAATAGGAACTAAACATTAAAAACACAAAAATAAATGGATCATTATACATTGTGACTGATGGCTAGAGGACAAGAATAAGGTGATGTCAGAGGTAAAAAGACTAAACAAGCTAATAATGTCGACTGGGGATGAAGTGAAAGCAGGTGTTAACTTAGGATTAAAGATAAGAGAGATATCTGGGAGACACACAATGAGAGGAAGAGAAACTAAGTAGAAGTGAAAGTCTCACAGTCATCCATGTCCTTCAGAGTCCTTCTTCTATCTTTGCTTCTATCCAGAAAGCTGGTACTCTTTAGAATGACCCATTCTAGATGCTAAGAAAGAAGTAAAACACTGTTCTTGCTTGTGAAAGATTCTATCTCCTTAGAGCAGTAGGTGAAGCAAAAGAGTATATGACAGATCATCAAATACAAGTGCCAAAGCAATTCAGAAGTTTAGAGAGCCTTGAGGTGGACCCCCAGGATGTACAGAACACAGGAAAATCAGACAATGCAGATTTATTTCAGACATGGATAAAAGGACCAGTGAAGGCAGGTGGAAGGACCAGGAAGGCAGGAGCTGGGGCCCAGGCTGTGCTGGGGAAGGAAATGGTAAACTGAAGGCGGCGTCAGTGCACACTAAGAAAGAAACAGGATAAGCAAAGGGCGATCACATAGAGTGACCCGTCAGAAGACTTTTCTAAACACTAAGTAATTGTGATATGGAAAAATGAAAAAATTTCACAGACATAAATGCCAAAGGAAAACAGGAACACCATGACTAAGCCCAGCTTTCAAGCACTCTCCTTCAACAGAATTAACACACTGCAGACTGTGAAATGCAAGTCTGCAGCCCACAGATCCACGACCAAGGTGCATTTGGAGCTCCGGTCCACAGGGACATGTCTGGGCACAGTCTTGTGTTCTCAAGCCTGAGACTCCACGTGGCCCTCGGGGTGCTTGTCGGGGACCCGCTGAGAACCACTGAGCCATCAGCCTTGTTCCATTGTGGTCGGGCCTCAGGTTGCTCCCATCATGGTCTTTCTTGTCTTCTTCCTCACATGCAGGTCCCCCTTTCCAAACCTTCTCAGTGGATCCTCCCTGTCTTTCTTCCCCACTATGCAGATGATCTGTCCCGGGTTCCAGAAGTGTTTCCTGAGTCGGACTCAAAGCTCTAGCAATGAAGAAGGATTCAGATTTAGCCTAGTTTGCTATCCCTTGGGTTTTATGATGTGAACCACTGGCTTTCCACATGTTGCTATCTTCAGGGTAGTCCCCTTCAAGAGACCAGCTAAAGATCATCTATTTCCCAGCACACCCAGGACATGGGATCAAAATCTACTGAGGAAAATACCTCGGGTTTTTTTGTAAGTTTCTGTGGAAAAATTACTTTTGCATCCTACCACCAAAGACGACTGAGTTTCAGATCACTTTTTAAGTAAAAGCTATGCAGCAAAGCAAGAATACAAGCATTGCTTACTTCTGGTGAGGGCCCTCTTCTGGGCTTCAGATAGCCTAAATCTTCTCATAGCCTCCCTTGACAGAAAGAGGGAGGATCTCTATCTCCTTTTGAAGGGACTAATCTCATTCTCAAGGGCTGTACCCTCAGGGCCTAAAGACCTCACAAAGGCTCTACCTTCCAATACTGCCATGAGAGTCTAGTTTTCAACATAAGGATTTTGGGGTGACATGAGGGTTCACTGCAAAACACACTGGCATCAATACCAGCTCTAGAAGTAGCTGAATACTAACACAGCACACTGCGATGGGTGCCATCTACACTCACTTTCAGGCAGGAGTGGTTCAGTCACTCAGATCCTGTAGTGTACCCAGCACATCAACACATGAGCCTCGGATGTCAACTCTCTCTGAAAATGGCCAGTCTCCGTCCAATGATTGGTACTTGGCAGGAATATAAAAGCCCAGCACGCTCACCTCAAGTAAAACAACTACAGATGCAGCTTCCCAGTGCCCAAGGGATCAACAGAGGCTTCTTGAAACTGCATCACAGCCCTACCTCACCACCAATTCGGTCCCTCCTCCATACCTCTTGACCCTAATAGTGTGTATCAAGTTTCTCCTTAGTAACATTCAACATTTCAGAATAGGCTTCCCAGGGAAATGGGTCGCTGACAACCCAGAAGTAGAAGCACAGTGATGTGGGTTGTTCCAATGACTTCATCTCATACCTCAAGTCTTTACTGAGCACTGCCATGTGCCCTGCACTGTATTCCCACAGTCTCACTACAAACTTCCCTCTTTGTTGCAGGTGTGTGGATGTTAAATGCTCCCCTACAAAGCCTGATGCACTCGTTGTTATTCCAAGGAATTCGATCTTTAATATCCAAGGTAGTCACCACCATCCAACGTGGACCATCTGTTGTGTCAATCGGCTCAGGAAAGGGAGTTAAATTCCAGGAAAAGTCTGGATCACAAGTTTCTTGAATTCATGTGGCAGCATTTTCAGCCCAGCTGTGAAGCACAGCATGACTAAGAAAATACAAGTTCCCTAGGAGAAGCTCAGTGCTCCATGCTAAGGAAACTGGGGCTGTGCCAGCTCTGTGATCTAACTGGTCATTGGAGAGGCCAGTTTTTTAACCTGATCTTTAAGTGTAGATTTTCTAATGATAAATATGCTGTATTTTATGCAAAACTTGGTAGTTCCCCAATTTGCTACAACAACTTTTTAATTCTTCCATCCCTCCCTATATTCTCACTAAAGAAAGAGTTCTGTTCCTGAAGATTGTGTAACAACAGCACAAAATACCTAGTTGGAGGACAAATGATTTCTATCGTGTAAAACTTAATTAAGAAGAAACTGGTGTGAAAGACCAGGGTTTGCAATTCTATCTGTGAGAGGTGTTTGAACAAGGCATATAGAATCAACATTAGTCTGTATTCTATGTGATTTAAAAGCAAAGCCCACAAGACCCTTCGGATTACTGAATACATTCCATTGGGGTAATAACACTGCACAATCTTCCCTGCCTAAGGTAACCCAGTGATACCGCTGCCACATTGTCATTGAGATATTTGCCATCAATTATTTTTTTCTTCAGTACAAGAAATTGTGACAACCCATGACTTCCAAACATTCTTTCTCTTGTTGCTTTTTCTCCAGTCCCTCCTGCCCCGTCCTTAGCCAGATTGTGCTTAATGCAAAGCTAGGATTCAAAACCACTGATTCAGCATGGGCTCATAGACACACATTGGCATCTGCATTTTCATTTTTTATTTTATTATTTATTTATGTGTTCATGTACTTATTTGAAGACAAGGTCTCCCTTTGTAGTTCAGGCTGGCCCTGAGCTCAGTATGTAGCCCAGGCAAGCCTCGAACTCAGCAATCCTCCTGCCTCTGCCACCCGAGTGCTGGGATTACAGATGTGAGCCACCACATCCAGCATTGTGCTATGTGATACTGTGAATCAAACTTTTATCTGCATTTTTAGCTGACACAAACATGATTTTTTTTCAAGATAGATGACGACAGGGTAGCAGGATGGTAGGAAGGGTGAAATGATATATTTGAGGCTTTCGGAGGATTTGCTGCTTTATAAAAATAGAGATGAGGCAGAAAGTAGCACCAAGGAGAGCAAGGATCTAGAGACTACACCCATTAGGTGCTCCGGGTCAGTCCACATATATTTAACTCATGATCACTGTGCAGTCAAACATCAGGAAACAATGAAAGTTAACAAACTTACTCCAAACAGTCTATGCCTGCTGTGCACCTCAGCATCTTCACAGAAGACATAAAGATGGGAACTCTATATCTGCTGCTTGGCTACTGGAAAGAACAGACCAGAGGGTCCTTGCTGGCTTTGGAGAACAGCTCCTGCTTTCAGACCTTGTCCCCTGGTGGCTTCCATGGCTGAAGCAGAGTGGCACTGGTGGCATGAGCTCAGTCTCTGGAGCCTGATACTAACTCTGAATCCTTGATCTATGTCATATCTAATCACTTACATCATATTGGTTCCATTTGTATTTTTCATTTCTCTTTCCAAACAAGAAGTATTTCCAGCATCCAAAAACATGGGAAATGGTATAACTACCATCCCTCATTTGATTTAATAAATAACTATGTTGTACTGCAGGCCAATTTCTAAAAAACTAGATGGAGGAAAGCCCTGTTAATAAGCCCTCTCATTGATTCTGAGTTCTTTCTTTCTCAGAAGAAAGCATTATTTTCCAATTGGTGTGGATAGCTTTACAATTGCCTGCATTTGTATGCTTTTTATACATATATAAATATCCATAATAATATACAGAATTGGTTTGTAGGTCTAAAATTTTCATATAAATGGTATCATACTGTTATTAAGTAGAATTTATTCCAAGAATAAAGAATGGCTTTAACATTTGAAAATCTATTACTAGAATTCATTTCATAAACACATTAACAAAAAGTAGTTCATGATTATCTAGATATTGCAAACACATCTGAGAAAACTACAAGTCCTTCATGACAAAACTGTCTCCGACTTGTTAACATATTGTGTTAGGCCAGGGTTTCTCAGCACAGGCAGTACTGATATTCTAAGCCAGATAATTCTTTGCCAGAGAGACCTGTGCTGTACATTGTTGGACCTTCCTGTTCATGACAATTAAAACATCTGCAGACACTGCCAAATGTCACCTAAGGACAAAGTAATCACTGATAAAGAATGACTGTGTTAGGCATGCTCTATAACCCTGGTTAAGTGTCAGTTTTCCAGTGTACAGAACAGAAAGCATTATAGAACCAATGAATGATACAGAGCTAGTCTGGCAAACCCATGACACATGTGCCACAGTGGGCTGTTCATAACACTGAACACTCTAAAAGGTTCACCATCACTGAATCCATGAAATAAAATGATGCCCTGTACTTGTGACATATGCTGGCATTTTCTCAAAGGGCCCCTCAAGAAATGCCCTTTCCTCATGGCATTGGTGGTCACTGCACAGGGACGAACACTCTTGGTGAGGAAGGATGCTGGTACTGATGAGGGCAGCATAACGTTGCCAAAACACCCACAAACTATTAGGATCTCAGGGATTTTTCTCTTCTGGCTCTTCTTTATTAATCACTCAGGTTTTCTGCTTCTGTAGTTATTTCCCCCAGGAGAGATGGTACAGCAAAAACTAGAGAGCCCATGAAGATGGATCATTTCCAGCCCCAGAGAATGGACAGCCACCTGGGCAAAGAAAAGACATGGGGTAGGATGTGTAGTTTAGAGAAATGACCATTGTGATCTGAAACAGATGTCTGGCATTGAAGGGGAGAAGAGAAATAGTAGGGCTGTTAGGATGAAGGAAGGTCAGCACAATCCAGAACAGGAAGACCAGTCCATGAAGGGGCCATGACGGGCTAATGAGCTATCTCCAGAGGCCTCCCATCCTTCAAGTGATGTCCCACTTCAGCTCACTGTCTGTCTCCTCTCTTGGGCACCAGGTGGATCCTCTGGTACTTAAAGGGCTCTGTTTAAGGGATTGGTGTCTACAGTTAGAACCCAAACCTCCAATAGCCAGTGTTCCCATCTCTGGAGAGTAAGGCACTGACCTCTCACAAACAGCATGCTGTAACTCACTGCTACATGCTCTCTAGAAGGAAATGCACCTATTTTTGTCCTTTATGTTGCTGCAAATGCCACGGCCTGTGGAAATCCTTCCCCTGGCTATGTAGATGGCCCGTGAAAGAGAAATACACTTTGCTCCCAGACCTCTCCTTTAGATGGGGAACAGTGTGACCAGCCCAAGACCTCCCAGTTCCATTACAATTTTGCAGCAGTAACTTGTTTATCACTGTAACTAATATTTGAGCCTGTGCAAATAATGTGACCTGCTTGCGTCTCAATTTTTTCCATTGTACCTGAGCACGAATGTCACTCAGCTCTAAAATTTTATGATCTTTCTCTTTTCCTTTGCACAGATTAACTGTTCTTCATAAATATGTAGGAGCTGCTTGAGAAATATTCAGATGTCACGGGTTTTAAGTCACGAAAGATTGAGATGTAAAAAGTAAAATAAAAATGAAAAGTTGGGCTACTTTAACAGATACGATGAACTGACTGGCAGAGAAAACTTGCTTATAAAATGTCAAATTAATGGGAGTTTTACTCAGTTTTTATTCACTTTCCTTACTTTCATCTGCTGTGGTTTTTAAAGAGTGTCATGTCTGAGGCTACCACATACTGAGCTGAAACATCGCTGAGGGTTCACGATCCACAGTGAAATGGATGCCAAGTAAAAGCAGAAGGAGACACTCATAAGTAACGGTAGTGACAGACAGCACCATTCCCATTTCAGGGATGAAAAGCTGAGGCTCTGAGTCTTTCCATAACTCATTAGGAGAAAAGCCAGAATTTTGGGCCAGACTTAGAGAACTCGAAAGTACAGATAACAGAGACATAAATGAGGGCTCTATACACTTTAATCTATGCATTTAAATGTGTGTATATATATATATATATATATATATATATATATATATATATATATATATATATATATGTATATGTATACTGCCTCACTCACTAGGGAATTTAACTGAAAGGACAAATATCGAGGCTTGTCTTTTGTCAACCATCTGATCATTATTTTAGCCCCTTTGTTAAGAAACTCACCACAGCTGACAAGATGGGTTGAACCTAAATGTTCATTTGTTAGAGAAAATATTTGGAAAAAGCAAAAAGATAACATTGACAATGTTGGGTCTAAGCACCTGGCTTTCCATATAAACCTTCTCAAGGTAGAGCTAAATTCAAAGGGACAATATTAAAAAATGAGCCATTCATCTTTTAGAACTAATTTTAAATGTTTAGAAAATGAGAAAGTCTGTGTAAATATGTTATGGGTTATTAAATCTTGGCTTGGCCTACATTGCAAATGGGTGTGGGTAAATATCAGCCACCGCATGATAATTACTCAAGTTCAGCCAGCTCCCATATTGCCAAAGCTCCACTCAGGGTGGATTTTCAACTTGAAATATTACATAATCAGACTTCATATACTGTGGCTTTTCTTTGCATTGCAATAAAACCAGAAATAAGAAAATAAAAATATCAGCACAGTTGGCTATATAATTTAAAAACTGCTATGTCAAAAGATGCTATAAACATTGTTAAAAAACAAAGGACAAGGTAAAGGAAAAATGATCAGCAACATATGTGACATAAATAGGATTAATATTTATGATACCTAAGAGTTTCATCACAAGAAAAACAACTGAATTTTAAAATGTGCACACTTTCAAGATGTAATAGAACAAAGATACAGTGAACAAATATCACCTGAAGATATCTTTGCAATCACTGTTGATTGGAAAAATGCAAATTTAAACATCTTTAAATACTTCAACTTTCATGTTAGCAAAGATGAAAGAC